>JASDQU010014483.1:70871-89671 GCA_032191745.1 Picea mariana
CCCAAAACCTATTTGACAAACTTTTCTCTTTAAGAAGTGTTCTTGCCATATTCATTATTGTCTGATTTTTCCTTTCAGCCACTCCATTTTGTTGTGGAGTATACCTGGCTGTTGTTTGCATGATAATGCCTTGTGATTTGCAGAAATTTGCAAATTCTCTGGAGTTGTATTCTCCACCTCCATCTGACCTGAGTGCTTTGATATATTTTCCACTTTGTTTTTCAGCTTCTGCCTTGAATTCTTTGAATTTTGCGAAAGTTTCAGACTTGTGTCTGAGAAAATAGATCCATATTTTTCTGCTGAAATCATCAATAAACGTTAGAAAGTAAAAGCTACCACCTATTGACTCTATTTGCATTGGTCCACATAGGTCAGTATGAACAAGTTCAAGATGTTGTTTGGCTTGATGGGAAGACTGTGGAAAACTAGTTCTCTTATGTTTTTCAAGTATGCAAGACTCACATGGGGGAGTTTTCTCTTTAAAGATGGGAAGACCTTTAACCATGGAGTTCTTCTGAAGAAGACTTAGACTCTGAAATTGTAGATGTCCAAATCTTGTATGCCAAACCATAGTTTCATTCAGGGTTGATGCACTTTGTGCATATGGTTGAATCGGATTTGTAGTTCTGAGTGTAAGGGGAAACATCCTATTCTGAGTCATATGGATTTTAGAAATCAATTTTCTTCTTGGGAGTTTGTAATATATTTTGCAAGATGCTCCCTCAAAAAGTACCTTATAGCCATGTTCAATGAGCTGTCCTACACTTAGCAAATTATGTTTCAGATCTGGAACATGATAGACATTGTTTATGTCTTTTTTTACATTCTGTTTAGTAAGAATAGGAACAGTTCCTTTTCCTTGAACTTTGACTAAATAATCATTTCCAAGTGTAATATCAGATGAGATTGAAGAATCAATGCATGAAAGTAATTCTTTGTTACCTATCATGTGATTGCTACATCCACTGTCCAACAACCAAAGATCTTTAGGTTGTTGTTCAGTCTTGTGGCATGAAAGAAACATACCTCTTGAGTTTTCTCCCGTGTGATTTGACACATGTGCTCTGCCTGAGAGCTGATCTGCTTGCTTCTTCCTGCATTTAGATTCATAGTGCCCATACTTTTTATAGTAATAACATTGTATGCTTGATTTCTCATTTGATCTTCTCCCTCTGCCTCTTTGAGGCTGGAAGTTTTGATGTTGATTTTGTTGTTGTTGTCTTTGACCTTGGAAATTTTGATGTGGATACTGTTGTCTGTTACCTCCACTGGAGTGAGGGTTACTTTGATTGCTCCCTCTTCCTTGGTGACCTCTGCTTATTCCTTCGCCTTTCCCTCTACTGAAGGAGAATTGAGTTTTGAAAGAATTGGAGATTGACTCATCTGTGAGATGCAGTCTGGTCTCATGTGTCACTAGAGAACCAATTAATTCATCTGTTGAAAAACTTGACAGATCCTTGGATTCAAGGATTGCTGTTACAACCATTTCGAATTTCTTTGGTAAACTTCTGAGAATTTTCTCAACAATGCGTTGATCAGTGATGGTTTCACCAGTCAATCTAATCTGGTTCATGATGCCCATGACTCTGGTCATGAAATGATCCACATTTTCAGATTCTGTCATCCTTAGAGTCTCGAATTGAGTCCTCAAGGCCTGCAGTTTAACTGTTTTGACCCTTTCATTTCCTTGGTAGAAAGATTTAAGGATGTCCCAGGCCTGTTTGGAAGTACCAACGCCTATGATTTTTGAGAAAATCGAATCATCCACAAAATTTTGAATCCAGAATTTCGCTTTATTTTCTTTGTTCCTCAGTATTGCCTGAGAAATTCTCTACGGATTTGTCATGGTAGAAAGGGCTGTTGGATCTGGTTCCACATATCCAAAATCCACTGGATCCCAACACTCTTGTGCTTGCAAGAAGGATCTCATCCGAAGAGACCAGAACTCATAGTTCTTTCCAAGAAGAATCAGACCCTGAGTTGGTCCTAAGTTGCTAGACGACATATTTTTTTTTTGAAAAAAAAGTCTCAGAAAAAAAATAGAGGGAAATTTTGTATTTACCTGTTTTGTCCTCGAGACTTCGTTATACGAGTCCTCCGATCTCTTGTCTCTCCAAAATCCGATCACCGAAACGCCGATTTGCCGATGGTTGAAGAGAGCTTATCGGTCTTGAATTTGGCCTTAGTCACCATGCAATGTGACCACGCGCCTTGATGTTAAAGCGCTATGGGCTTTTCCGGTTCTTTGTCTTTCAATTTGCTGAAATGATGAGATTTGCCTTTGGACAATTCAACGATCCAGATCTTCCTGTGATCTGATGGCCCAGATCCTATTGGTATTTCACGATTCGTTATTTCGCGAGTTTAGAACTCTTGTCCCAGAGTTTTCGAAACTGCGAACTCCGAAATGTTGATTCACCGAAATGGCGTTAACTTCAGTTAGCCTCTTGGGCTATACTACTGGTCCACATGACATCTCCTGATATGACCATAGTCCCTTTTGGGGTTTCACGACTCAAACGCACAATCACTTGGTCTCTCGACTCCCGAAAATCCGATTCCTGAAATGCCGATGGTGCTTTCCTTTCGGGACTTTCCCCGAATCCCTAGATTGTTGCCACACGTCCCCTTACGATGGAAGGTCCTCGTCGTTTCATGATTTTGTGACTTACGACTCCAAATTCCTTGTCAACTAAGAACCCCGATTACCGAGATGCTGACAGTTTCCTCGATGTCTGCCACATGTCCAAACAAATAGACGACTGTGATCTTATCGCTATTTCATGAATCGCGATTTCGTGACTTTCGCCGTGGAGTGTCTTTCGTCAACAAGACCTCCGATATCTCGAAATCCAAAATGCCGATGGAGTGATGGCTTGGATCTGCTGCCACCTGTCCTCTGAGATGGATGGCTCACAATCCTCTCAGGATTTCGCGATACGTGATGTCGGGATTTCGCGTATTAGAGTTTTGGAGAGCAGTCTCCTTCGCTCGTCCAACTCCTAATCCCCGATTTTGCGATGGGATAAGATCGACGACTCATGATATTTCACGATCCAACGGTCTACAATGACTTGTGATTTCGCGATTCACGAATTCTCACGACAGTCTTCTGACCTTTACACCTTGCGAGTCAGCAAAATGCCGAGATCTTGCCACGTGTTTCTTGATGGATGGTCTAGATGATGTCGAGATTTCATGACTTCACAAGTCAGAAGTTTCTCCTGTGTGCTCCAGAGGACTAAACCTCGTGTGCTTTCTCATTGATCCAACGCTATCGGTCCTCTGCACAAGATCTAATGGCTGAAACTCTTCCGCCTTTTCCACGCTCTCTTTCTCCCTTCTGAACTGGTTTCCCGCTCTGGATCCGTTCGCAGGATGAATCTTACAGCCTCAATGGCTATTCTTTTCACATTAGACGCGATCTTTGCTGCATTTGATGGAATTTTCTCCTGCGGAAGAAAAATTTGTGAATCTTTCAAAGATTTGAAAGAATTTCACAAGTTCTTTGTTCTCTGCTGCAATCTTTGACAGATTTGAGCGATTTCCAGAATGCTTTAAACGATGCTGCCTTCTGCAACAATTCTTTCACAAATTTGAACAAATTTCATGAAATCTTCAACGTTTCTGCCTTCTGAAGCTCTTCTTCGTGAATTCTTTGATGATTCTTGAAAATTACAAGAATCTTTAAAGTTTCTTCTTCTGCACTCTCTTCTTCCTCGATCTTTCGAGCATTGTACACTCTGATTTGACGCATGAGCTTCTTACGCTGATCTTTTGAGCGTATAATGGTCTTCTTCCTCGTGGAATTTTCCTGTGAGGATCTTTCGAGAGTATGACAGACAAATCTCCAAGCCTTATGAAAAGTCTGTGTTGAATTCTCTCAAGATCCGTGTAAGCTCTGCACTATTTTGAGGATCATGTTGCTCTCCAGACTATGTGAAGAGGCTTACTACTGTAGCTCTGATACCATGATAAATTCTGAAGCAAGAAATGCAGAGAGAAAGAATAGAACAGAAAACAGTATATTAGAATATCAGAAGAAGAGTACAAAATGAGTACATGAAGAAGATGTGAAGAAGTAGTAAGTCTGAAGACGTACTATGCAATGGGAAATAGCTGAGCTAAATAGGCTCAAGCAAATCAAGAATAGAAAGTACAGCTGGCCAGGACAACTGGCAGTGTACAGTCAGATTGTTGAGGTTACATTATATTTAACAAAATTTTGATCTAGGAGTTGTTAATTTCATGATTAGAGTTATGCATGTAATGATCTTAGATAAGGTGTCTTGACTTGACCGAGTCCTCAATAAATCCAAGTGGCTATTCTCTTGCGCATTGAAAAACTGATGGTTTTTATTGATGTCTAAAACTAGTCTTGATTTTGGTCGGATTGCATAGTTAGAATCTCTCGTGCCTTGAATAATGTTGATTCCAAATTGATTATGTAATCCCTTCCCTTGCTCCATTTAATTTAAGGTCGATTACTCTTGCGCCCACAATTTAATGTTGACCATAATTGATTAAGCTTGATAACCTCTTGCACCATTACTTATGTGAATGAATAATGGTTTTAGAACTTGTTCACCTGGCGTGCCTGAATAAATGTTAGTTTTTAGATAATTAAATTGATAGATTTTCAGTGCCTTGAATTTATTGCAACTTATGGCTGGTTGCAATAGATTTATTGCGCATTGTATATAGAATTGATAATCACCTTAGCGCTAGGAAAATAAAGTTGATGTTTACTCTTGCGCAACGAAATTAATTGAGAACACTCTTGCACCTTTAGTATGTCGATGTATGTTTATGATTACAGTTGGTTACTATTGCGCCTTAAGTATGTCGATCTATGTTTATGATTACAGTTGGTTACTATTGTGCCTTTAATCATGTTGAAGAATGATTGAATTAGTAATTATTTTCTCGCGCGCCTAAATTGTTGATGTATAACTGATAGATTAATTGAATAGAATGCTCACAGGCAATCCATTACTCCCATGTGTGACTATTTGAGTAATTAAAATCCTTGCGCGCACTAAATTTTAATGTAGTGTTGATGGTTTTAGATTTTAGTCTCTTGTGAGAAAGGCAAGTTTATTCTGACGAGTGATTGCACTTTTTGATTGGGATTCATGCCACATATAACTGCTATTGCATTTCACCTTGGATGTAAGGTGGTCAATGATGTGTTATGTGAATTATCACTCATGTGCCATGTTTATATTGATGTTATAATTTCCTAACGCAACAAAAAAAATAAATTATGACATGTTGTATGTCGCTTGTTGTCGTAATGACAGGGTCGTTACATTTCTAAATTCTCCAAGTTTCCCAAATTTTCAAAATCATAAATTCAAAATTTCTTCCTTGGTTGCCATGGAAGCTCTATAATTGGCTCCTTATGGCCAATTCTACCCTATGCATGTTAATTCGACTACTGCACCATAAATTCAACACTCATGTATTGATTTCTCAATGAATTTCACTGTAGAAATTGGGGATTTTTCTCAATTGCACCCAATTTCACCTCGAAATCTTTGAAATTTCCAAAAATTGACCAATTACGGGACTATAAATGCTCAATTAGAGGTTTAAATTGGGAATTTTTAACCCTTTGATCTCAAATTCCATAAATTTACAGGGAAATTCCCCAACTTCTTGTTGAAACTTTTGACAAACAATTTCCAGACATCCTCTGAACTTTAAAATTTGTGAATTCCCACTTTAGTGTGTTGTCTCTAGCCCATGTAGGCTCGGTGTTGAACTTGTGGCTATGATACCAATCTATAACATTCCCCATCTTAACCGAGGAACATTACTTGCATAAATACACATAAAAGTAAAAAAAAATCTTCTAACTAAATTCTTGTAGCTTACTAATTAAAAATTAAATGTAGTTTTAACCATTTTTAGATACTCATAACTATATGCAGCTACAACATGCTGAAATGAAATGAATACAAAAATTAAACTCATCTACAACAACATATAAATCATTTCCATTCATACAATAAAATGTACATTAGTTAAACTCATAAATTAACTCAAAAAATAGATAAACACTTATCTTTTTAAAACAATTGTGCAACCAACTACTTTAGACAGAAATTCCACCCAACCATAGACTTGTTGTTCTATATCTCAACAACAAGTCACCCCTAAGATAGGGATACAAATCCACAAGAAAATGGTGTCTCTCACTATCCACTCACATCTAAGATATTCCACAACCCATTGAGATTCTCCACAACCCATTTAAAACATTTGTGCAACCAACTGCTTGGGATGGAAATTCCACCCAACCATAGACTTGTTGTTCCATATCTCAACAACAAGTCACCCCTAAGCATTGGATTACTGAGAAGGGGGGTGAATCAGTAATAGATAAATCTAATTCTTTT
Source organism: Picea mariana (assembly GCA_032191745.1). NCBI lineage: Eukaryota > Viridiplantae > Streptophyta > Pinopsida > Pinales > Pinaceae > Picea > Picea mariana. Next base: position 77,276 of record JASDQU010014483.1, read on the forward strand.
TAACCATAAAAATGCAAGTGTTATATCAATGTAACATTATCATTCAATAGTTGCAGAGTGAATACACAATGAACAAATGATCAATCATACACATACAAAGTACACCAATGTTTTTACGTGGAAAAAATAAGTGGGAGAAAACCACATAATTATTTTTCTTATATATATTTAAGAATTACATTCATTGGAAGCACCAACTTCCTTTGTTTTCCAGCTACAACTGGAAGGAGAATCTAATCCCCTAGTTTCTTAGGATACAACCTGAGGGAAGCTCCAACTCCCCAATTCTCTGACTACAACCAGAAGGAGGATACAACCCCCTATGTTCTCCGACTACAAATGGAAGGTGGCTACAACCACCTGTCCTTGCCCCGTCCAACCACCCTAAAATATAAGTAGAATGATAGAACCATTGTCATACTATCACTGTGAGATATACTGCTGTAAACCTATACCAATCAACTTGCACCAAACAACCTGTACCAATAACCTAAACCATGCATCAACCATGCATCAACCTGTACCTCAACCTAAAAAAGAACCCCTCACCAATTTCATCATCCAAATATGATTTGTAACTCTGTAACATACCTGGTGTATATGATCACATACCTACAAACCTTCCTCAATAAGAGACTAGCATTTTCATCAAATTTTACTTTAGTCTCACATGACTAGTTTTGGATTAGTCAACAACCATAAATTGCAATAATCATAACTATGCACCTGTAATGAATAAAGGTCTAAAAATAGTACACAATGTTATTCAGTGTCTTGTCTACAATTTCTCTAGGTTTCACTTCTTGGAACCTCCCAGAAAAGGAGTTATAGAAAAAATGACATACCTTGTTGAATTCATGCTTATTCTAGAGATCGAACTTGTAGAGAATTACCCGCACGAAATATTTTCTGTATAGATATGAAAATTGTACACAACATACTACATAATTTACTCTAACCAATACATTTGGTCTTACTTAATTTGGATCTGTTATGAATAAGTTATGGCGTTTTTACCCGAAACACCTGTTTTAGACTAGTTTCAAGACTAACCACAAACCCTATTTTCCACAGAGTATAACTCCCAAAATACAACGACCCACAAGATGAAATTTTTATCACAATTACTTGGATATGTTTTCTCAACGACCTCCATATTTCTCTATCTGAATCATTGCGATTTTTTTTTATTGCGAAAATGGTGAGATGGCCTATAAATAACATACCTTAGAAAACATCATCAAAAGACTTTATCCTCCCTTGAATTTCAGCCTTGTTTACTTCACCTTCCCTTTGAAATTATCCTTAGTTATCCTTTGGTTACCTTAGTCACTTGTAGATATTCAATATTCTCAAGTGTAATTAAATGAGATACCCTTGCCTCTTATTTATACTTCTATGTAGCTTCCTCAAGGGGTTACCTTCTGACCATCTTAAATCACTTTCCTTATTTTAGGGCTCACCCACTTCTAACCACTTGTCCACTTACTAATTTCTCCATTAACTTTATTATTTAATTAATTTCTTTTGTATCCACTTTGAATTATAGTACACTCATCACTTCACTTTATTATTTAAATAATTTCTTCTTTGCAACCACTTTGACTACTTTGACCTTTTGGGGCTTCTAGATGACTCATGAGGGTTCTCCAACTTCAAATGGCCATAACTGTCTAACCATGAGGAGTTATGTGACATTCCACATACCACCAGAAATGGAATTACATGTACTATCCATATAGAATAGTATTACCTTCGAATATATTAAAAATCATACCATTATACATCAAACAAACTTGGGTCCATTACCCAAACCTTTGTGCTACTAGAATTCGCTACCGGACTTTCTTCAAGGGTTAACATAAATGACAACCAACCCAAATAATAAAACATCTCCCCCTTTGGCATTGATGGAAAAACTCTGATGCAATACTGAAGTCATATCACTCATGCTCTCACTATGACCATTGCTCCCCCTAGAACCATGCCTCTATTCTCTTTCTCCAAGAATTTACCTTTTCATCTGATAAAGCTCTCCCACTTTGCCATCAATGGAAAATACATTTTTCCATCTGGGGCTACTCCCCCTGATTGAACTCTTCCTAAAATTAATATCCCAACCTGAACTGTCATCTTTATGGTGATTCGTTATGTAAATCTAAGACATATAAGATAAGCATTCAAAAGCATTCATTTTGGAGTAGAAATTACTCCGAGTCTTTGGAGAAAATACTCAAAGGCTTCCTTTGGAAGTGATTTTGTAAAGATGTCTACCAATTGTTCTTTTGTGCCCATATATTCAAATCTGATGTTCTTCTCTGCAACCTGTTCCTGTAGAAAGTGATACTTTATTGGAATGTGCTTCTTCTTGGAGTGCATCACTGGGTTCTTTGAGAAACTGATGGCACTTGTATTATCATAATAGATTGGAATGGTCTCATCATACTCAACCTGTATATATGTCAGAGTTTGTTTCATCCATAGAACCTGTGTACAACATCCTACTGCTGCAATATACTCTGCTTCGACTGTAGATAAATATACTGATGATTGTTTCTTTCTTAGCCAAGATACTAAACACTCACCCAAGTAGAATGCTTCTCCACTGGTGCTTCGTCGGTCATCAATGCAACCTGCCCAATCTGCCTCTGTGTAGGCAATAAGTGATAGATCCTTTCCTTTTAGATACCACAATCTCAACTCTTCTATTCCTTTGAGATATCTGAAAATACTCTTCACTGCTAAGACATGTGATTCCTTTCGTGCTTCTTGAAATCATCCCACCTGTCCAACTGCCTGCATTACATCTGGTCTGGATGCTGTCACATATAGTAAGCTACCAATCATTGACCTGTATTTCCCCTATCCTGTAGACTTTGAATCATCATCTTTGCTCAACTTGCAACTGGTTTGCATAGGATTGGTAACTAGTTTGCAATATTCCATTCCAAACCTCTTTAGCATTTCTATGATATACTTAGTTTAAAAAATAAAAATTCCTCGGTTGCTTTGACGTATCTGAAGACCCATAAAGAAGGATAGTTCTCCGAGTAATCACATTTCAAATTCATTCTGCATATCCTTTGCAAATTTCTGGCTTAACCTATCATCAGAACTTCCAAAAATAATATCATCAACATAAAATTCAATTAATAAAATACCATCTTGAGTTGCCTTGATGTAGAGGTTGCTGTCTGCACTTCCTTTTTTGAACCCTTCCTGCTGTAAATATTTATCTAGTCTAGAGTGCCATGCTTTAGGAGTTTTTTTAGACCATAAAAGGCCTTCTTCAATTTACACACATAATCCGCATTCTTTGAAAACTGAAATCCTTCCGGTTGTTCAATGCATACTTCTTCTTCAAGTTCCTCGTTAAGAAAAGTTGATTTCACGTCCATCTGATACACTTTAATATTCTTGCATCATGCATAAGCTAATAGAAATCAAATTGCTTCCATTCTGGCAATTGGGGAAAATGTCTCTTCAAAGTCGATTCCTTCAACCTGTGTGTATCCTTTACATACCAATATAGCTTTGTTCCTTGTAACATGTCCATATTNTATTTGGTCTTGGAACAAATTACCAAGTGTCATTCTTCTCTATTTGATCAAATTCTTCATCCATGGCCTTATTCCAGAATTCATTCTTGTTGGCCTCTTTAAAACTGTTTGGTTCAATCGTAGATAAGAGTGCTAGGTGAATTTGTTTTGGTGAACATATTCTTCTTCTAGTCTCAACTCCTGTATCTTTGTTTTTGATAATCTGATATGAAGCATGATTATTCTGTACTCGTTTGATAGGTGTCTTTGGAGGCACTTGATGAACTTCCTCTTCTACTTCTGTCTGATCTTATTCATCTTCCCCTTCTAATTCTTCTTCATCTTTTCCTTCTTCTTCGTAAAGCTATTCCACTGATTCATTTTCTTCTTCCTTTGATTCTCATCCACCTGTTTCATCAATTGTTACATTGATTCTTTCCACAACTTTATTTAACCTCAGATTGTAACACTTGTATTCTTTCCTTGTACTTGAGTAACCAACACATAATCCTTTGTCCACACAAGAGTCAAACTTTCCCATTCTTCCATCTTCTCTTTTGATGTAGCATTTGCTTCCAAATACTCTGAATCACTTCAAATTTGCTGGTCTTCCTTTCCATAGCTCATAGGGAGTTTTGTCATTGTTGTTTATAAGAATTACTTTGTTTTGAATGTGAATTTCTATATGCACTGCATGTGTCCAAAAGATATCTGTTAATTTGAAATCCATTAGCATTGTTCAATCCATTTCCTGTACTGTCCTATTATTTCTTTCAACAAATCCATTATGTTGAGGTATCCTAGCAACAAAGAATTGCATTAATTTTCCATGCTTGTTGTAGAAGTCCATAAATTCCTTTGAAGTGAACTCTCCTCCATTATCAGAACTCAAACATTTTATTTTTGAGTCCATTTGATTTTCAACCATTTCTTTGTAGACCTTGAAGTTTTCAAAATCTTATGACTTATTCCTGAGAAAGAAAACTACAATCATTCTTGTATAATCATCAACTAATAACATAAATTATTTCTCACCTTTTAAACCCTTTGTTGTAGTTGGTCCAACTAGTTCAATATGCACAATTTCCAGTGGTCTTGTCGTTGAATATTCCTTTGATTTGAACTTGCTCTTTATTTGCTTTCATTGTTGACAATACTTTCATAAAGTGTTGGTTGGTTTTGTGATCTGGGGTATTTCTCTAACTGATTCCTTTTTTCTGACTTTGAAAAGGTTATCAAAGTTCATGTGAACCATTATTTTGTGCCATATCCAACCTTCATCTTCCTTTCCTAGACAACACTTTTCATTTCCAATTTCACTTAATACATATGTGTTTCTTGAAGTTCTTGCAGTTGTTGCAATTAATTTTCCTGAACCTTCTTTTCTTATCTCACACTTTTGTGAATCGAAAGTGATTTTATGACCTTGGTCACACATTTGACTTACACTTAGAAGATTATGTTTCATATCTTATACTAGTAGAACATTTTCTGCCTTGGTATTCTTGTTTTCAATTTTGACTATGCCTTTTCCAATGATTTTAGCTGAATCATCATTTCCAAAAGAGACTAATCCATCTCTTTCCTTTCTTAATGTAAGAAACTTGTCTTTATCACCTGTCATTTGTTTTGAACAACCACTGTCAACATATCAACCACGTTTCTTCTGCTTAGCTTGTAGAGAAAGTGTGCATTCTTCATTGCTATACTGATTCTTCTTTCTTATCCATGTTCTCTTCTGAGGTTCCTGTCTGTGCCTTTTTTTGTTCTATTGTGGTTCTCTAGGAGGGATTGTCATTCTACAATATTTGTCCATGTGTCCAAATTTGTTTCACTTGTAGCATTCCACTTCAGTTTTCAATGATTCAAACCTGTTGTAGCTTCTTCTATGTGTTTCACTAGGCCTTCTTGGATAACCATTTTGTGTATGACTTTCAAATTTGTTTATGTTCCTATTGTTAGCTCTGCAATTTACATATTTATGTCCAAAATTATTGCATGCATAACATAAACCAAAAAATATAGTTTGATACCTGGGAGTTGAATATCTTCTGAAAGGAGTTACTCTCATGAATCCTTCTTCTTTCTAAGGCCTATTTTTTATGTCAGTCATTGATTTTGAAATCTGAATCTTCTCGGTGGAGGAGTGTCCCTGTAATGTTCCTTGTAGGTATTCCTATCTCTTTTGATTGTTTCTGCATAGCTTTTTGGATGTGTTTCTTTTTCTGTTGTTTTAGAGCTTGATCCCTTTTCTTTCTGATTCTATCCAATTCTGGAACTTGTCATGATGAGGCTTTTGACTGCTGATAATGTCATTTACAAATTTTGAGTTGTTCTGTATATTTTTCTTTTGAAGATCCTTTCTCAATGTGACAATCTATGCTTCCAAATTTCTAATGATCCTGTCTCTTTCTTCTAACTTTTCTTTGAGTTCTTCTACAATTCTTTTGTATTCTTCTATTTGAACCTTCAATTTCAGGATCATTTTTTCTAGTTCCCGAGTGTCTTCTTTCTTGTCTAGTTCTGCTTGTAGCTTCTTGTTTTTCTTCTTTTCTCTTCTTATAACTTCTATGGAACTCAACAATTCTTCTCGGTAGTCAACTTATGGCTATTCATATTCTTCTTCGGTGCCTTCTTTACCAGAGTCTTCTATTTTTATGAATAAAACTCTTTCTGTCTCACTATCACTGGCTTCATCTTCATATGATGAGGAGATGTCTTCTTTGGTGCATAAGATTTTCTTGAAAGATTTATTTTTTGTTCTTTTTCCTTTATATGTTTGTTTCATATTTGAGTAATCTTCATCATTCCTCTTATTTTTCTTATGAGGAATTTTGTTCGCAAAATGAACAATATAATCAAAATTAAAACAAATCAATGGAAGCTTACCTTTGTATCTACCGTTGGTTCCCTTGTTCAATCTTCTAACATAGTTGGCCACTTCTTCATTGTCTTCTGAAACGTGATTGCTACTTCTATGCTATTTTTTATTTTTCTTTCCCTTTTGATTTGACCTTTTAGATGCTTTGAAAGCTATTTCTTTTATATCTAGATTTTCTTGTTCAGTTCTCATTTCATTTGCTGTGAATATTCCATGTAGTTCGTCCATGCTTATTGAGTGTAGATTTGGCCTTTATTCTAGTGCTAATATCTTAGGATCAAATCTCATAGGAAGAGATCTTAGTACCTTTTGAATAATTATATATTCTTTAATTTCTTCTCCCAATCCTATGATTCTATTTACTGGTTCATTGACTTGTAAGAAGTAAGATGCAATATTCTCATCTTCCTTCATCTTTAGTTGTTCGAACTGACCTTTGTAAGTTTGAATCTTTGCTTCTTTGACTTTTGAATCTCCTTCATAAATATTTTGAAGTTTGTCCCAAATATCTTTAGAGGATTTACAGTGTTTAACTTTGGTGTATACTGATTCACCAAGACCATTCAAAAGTGCATTTGTGGCACTGGAATTATTTTGACCGAGTTTTATTTCTCTTTCACTTGTTGGCAGAACTGCTGGTTCTTTGTATCCATCTACTATCGATTGCCAAATTTCAAATCCCTGTGGTTGTATATATGTTTTCATCCTTCTGCTCCAGAATGCATACTTATTTCCATCAAAATGTGGTATTCCATTTTTATACATGTTGTTTCTCTCCATGATCTACCTTTTAGTGGTTAAACTGATTCCTGAAGGAACCCACTCTGATACCAATTGTTGGATTACTAAGAGGGGGGTGAATAAGTAATAGAAAAACAAAATTCTTTTTAACCATAAAAATGCAAGTGTTATATTAATGTAGCATTATCATCCAATAGTTGAAGAGTAAATAAACAATGAACAAATGAGAAATCAAACACATACATAGTACACCAATGTTTTTACGTGGAAACCCAAAGCGAGAGAAAACCACATAATGATTTTTCTTATATGTATTTAAGAATTACATTCATTGGAAGCACCAACTTCCTTTGTTTTCCAGCTGCAACTGGAAGGAGGCTCCAACCNACTGTCACACTATAACTGTGAGATATACTGTTGTAAACTTGTACCAATAAAACTGCACCAAATAGCCTATACCAATAACTTGAACCATGCATCAACCTGTACCTTAACCTCAACAAAAATCCCTCATCAATTTCATCATCCAAATCTGATTTTTAACTCTGTAACAGACCTAGTGTATATGATCACATACCTGCAAACCTTCCTCAACAAGAGACTAACATTTTCATCAAATTTTACTTTAGTCTCACATGACTAGTTTTGGATTAGTTAACAACCCTAACTTGCAATAATCATAACTATGTACCTATAATGAATAAAGGTCTAAAAATAGTACACAATGTTCTTCAGTGTCTTGTCTGCAATTTTTCTAGGTTTGAATTCCTAGAACCTCCCAGAAAATGAGCTATAACAAAAATGGCATACCTTGCTGAATTCTAGATTATTCTAGAGATCAAAGTTGTAGAGAATGCCCCCCACACAATATTTTCTGTCTAGATATGAAAATGGTACACAACATACTACATACTGTACTCTAACCAATACATTTGGTATTACTTAATTTTCATATGTTATGAAGAAGTTATGGCGTTTTTACCCGAAACACCTGTTTTAGACTAGTTTTAGGACTAGCCACAAACCCTATTTTCCACAGAGTGTAACTCCCAAAATACAACGACCCACAACTTGAAATTTTTATCAAAATTACTTGGATATGTTTTCTCCACGGCCTCTAGATTTAGTTGTTTGAATCATTGTAAAAAAAACGTTATTGAAAAAATGGTGAGATGACCTGTAAATAACATACCTTATAAAGCATAATCAAAAGACTTTATCCTCCCTTGAATTTCAGTCTTGTTTACTTCACCTTCCCTCTGAAATTCGCCTTAGATATACTTTGGTTACCTCAGTCACTTATATATATTCAATATGCTGAAGTGTAATTAAATGAGAGACCCTTGCCTCTTATATATACTTTTATGTAACTTCCTCAAGGGGTTACCTTCTAACCATCTTAAATCACTTTCCTTATTTTAGGGATAACCCACTTCTAACCACTTGTCCACTTAGTAATTTCTCCATTAAATTTATTATTTAAATAATTTCTTTTGTATCCACTTTGAATTATAGTAACCTCATCACTTCACTTTATTATTTAAATAATTTCTTCTTTGCAACCACTTTGACTATTTTGACCTTTTGGGGCTTCTAAATGACTCATGAGGGTTCTCCAACTTCACATGGCCATAAATATCTAACCGCAAGGAGTTATGTGACGTTCCACATACCACGAGAAATGGCATGACATGTACTATCCATCTAGAATAATATTACCTTCAAATATATTAAAACTCATACCATTATACATCAAACAAACTTGGGTACATTACCCAAACCTTTGTGCTACCAGAAATTTCTACCAGAGTTTCTTCAAGGGTTGACATCAATGAAAACCAACCCAAATAATCAACATCTATCACTGTCCACTCACATCTCAGATATTCCACAACCCATTGAGATTCTCCACAACCCATTTAAAACAATTGTGCAACCAACTGCTTGGGATTGACGTTCCAGCCAACCATAGACTTGTTGTTCCATATCTCAACAAAAAGTCACCCCTAAGCTATGGATAGGAATCCAAAAGAAAAGGGTGTCTCTCACTATCCACTCAGATCTTAGATATTCCACAACCCATTGAAATTCTCCTACAACTATCCCAATTTTCCACCAACTCTCTTCCTCTTGAACTACCCAACCCAAGGAATGTACCCCTTCACTTATCTTAGTCCATCAGGTGTCCCATTCATTTATCAAGGTCTCTCTGGCATAGATAACCAAGAATGTCTCTATTGATAACTCAAGGGAAGTCATTGCTAGGAAAACTACCAGTAAAAATCAACAACAATCACTTGTTGTTGCAGTACAACTCGCGCATGAGTTCAATCTTTAGGCTCGACAACCCGGTTATTCAATCTTCATCTCCAAATGCTTCCATAAATAAATTTTTCCCTTGGACCCCTCTTAGACACTTCCTTCTCTCATGTAAAACTCAACCGCCATCTCTTTCCATGTCCCCCAACAACTTCCATCACATTTTCTTTATTAAAATTCAGAAATACAATTCACATATTACATCGCTTGGCCATAACTACATTTATATCTAAATTGTGTATTGAAATAAATTTAACAACATAACGTGAATTGTGACCTCAAAACAAGAACTTTGGCCCAAAAAACCCATATTTTTACATAAAAACACGAAAATCAACCCCTAAATAAAAAAAGTGGTGCTACTGGTAGTACCATTTTTTCAAACGGGGTCAAAATTACAACATTTTTCAAACATGGCCTTCAAAAATCAAACAATAGCTCAGAAAAACCTTAAAATCAATACCTAAATAAAAAAAAAACCATGTTACATAGTTTTTTTTTTCAAAATGTTAATTTTAGATAATTTTTTAAATCGTATTTTTAGCAGTTGGTACCATTAAAACCAAAACCTCAAAATCAACCATCAAATTGAAAAGTACTGCTACTTGTAGCACCCATGCTAAAATTGGGGTATTAAAATGACACATTTTTATAAAGTGGTGAAAGAACTCATCATTACTGTAAACAAAATCATAAAATCAACCCTTAAATTATTACCTTTTAAATCTTAGTTTATCACTCCAAGCACAGGGTAATACATAATTCTATGAAAATATCATACTATACTTTAAAAATTCAGCATCACTTTTTAATATTTTTTTACTTTTAATAAAAAAAAGTAAATACAAGTTACATTGAATGAAACATAAATTATTTCTTAAAAGTATTATTATATTGTCCATATTCAAAACATATGAGCTAAGAAATTTTATTATATTCTCCATAATCAAAACATATAATTCTTAAAACATAAAAGTGATTCATAACTTCATGTAAGATCATATGTAAGTTCAATGCTCATTTCTAGTTACCATACAAACATCACATGGATAAAAAATACATAAAAATGTTTTATACACTTATTCAGATTGACTCATGGATTCTGAAATACTATCAGAGTCTACATTGTCTTCAAATGAATGATTGGATGGAGATTTAGATGATCCACACTCTTCTCTATTTTCGATGAATTCACCATCTGAGTCTACATTCATGCCCAACATTTCATATGTCTAAATCCTTTTAGATATATGACCAGGTTCAACAAACTCCTATCTTGAATTTTTTTTCTTGTGGCAACAACCTCTTGATAATCTCTGTTGTCTTGGAGCAAAGAGTTCCTCTCTTTGTCAAGTTGAAGTCATAAACAAGTATGTCAACATCATCTAATTTTAAGAGGTCAGTGCGACGACGAGTTGTATTTTGACCATTTCTTTTTCTCATTCTAATGACATGTTTCTCGACCACCATATTTGGCTTGAACATACCATTGAATGGGTGTGTACTTGTTGCATACCAATGCACTTCAATTGCAATAACATCTTCATTTTCTTTCTCAATCTTTATAACATTTTCAATCCATAATGGATAACCATGTGGATCTTCAGTTGTTAAGAATGCAATCATGATACCCTCCTTAATATATGTACTGAACCTCTGTAAAGGTCTTCCATGGCTTCATGTTGTGCACATGACCTTCACAAACCAATATACATTTCTCTTTCCTCTGTTTGTGTAAACTTAATAACACCTTGTGATTCTTGTTGTTCAACAATGTTTCTTTATTTGAATTCATTTGACATATTTTGTGGCCAATGAAATAGAGTCTTAAAAAATGTATCTTCATTTGCCAATATTGAATTTTTGTCACTTTGAATATTGAAAAAAGACTCCCACCAAACAGTATCAGTAGCATCAAAGTACTCATATGTATCTTTAATGGACTTTTTTATTTCTTCCAGGAATTCAAAATAATCTACATCTCTATTACGCCTCCGTGCATTATGGATTTCAACAACTAATTGTAAAAATAATAAATTTGATGCAAATATTGGACGATCTGGAATGAAATTCAAAAATGCTAAACCTGATGAAGGCCCCCATTCTGTAGTAGTTGAATATTGCATTCCCTATATAAGTGTTTTCCCATCAAATGTTTTGAAACAAAAATGATGTAGGAAGTGTTAGCGATAAAAAATGATTTCCAAATCATTGAGACATCACATGACAAGATAGTCATTAAAGAGAAGATTTATTTCTGAGTTTAAGTGTCTTTAAGATGAGTTTTAGACTTGTCTTTTCAAGAAATAAGTGGTCTCTTCAAGGAATATTTGGTTTAAAGTCACGAGGAAAAAATCCCAAGAAATTATCTTTCGGAAGATAAGGGTCAAATTTTTATATGATGTAAGCTTCTGAAAGTTCCCACTTTGGGCAGCTAAGAAGGCAAGTGCAGGGTGCTCTAAGCTCCGAAAAGCGCAAAATTTTCCAGAATTCATAAATTTTGGTCAAAAGGTCAAAATTTGAATTGGCTTGAGTATTTTTAGGGGATGATGATGACTCTTCCTTAGATATCTCATCAAATATCATCCATGGATGTAGGTGGCACTTCATTTCATTAATGGAAACATTCTAGGGATCAAATCCTAGAATGTAGGGATATGGTTAAATTATGGAAATTTGTGTTTTTCCTATTTTAGTCACTTTCTTCGGGGACAGATTTTGATGATTTGGAGAATTATTTTTGGAAACTAAAGGAGGTATTTTTCAATAACGGGTTGATATTCAATAACCTCTCTTATATTTCCAAGATATATTTTTATTTGGAAGATATAGGTGAATCTTGGAGAAGCATATTTCGAGAAATTCTAAAACTTTGTTTTCCTTGCCACATCACAAATTCAAATTTGTAATAGATAT
>JASDQU010014484.1:6061-16236 GCA_032191745.1 Picea mariana
AGCCAGAGAATCATGGAGTTGGAGCTTCCTTCAGGTTGGAGCCTGAGAATCAGGGGGTTGTAACCTCCTTTTGTTTGGAGCCAGAGAATTCATGGAGTTGGAGCTTCCTTCAAGTTGGAGCCTATAAATAGGGGGTTGGAGCCTCCTTCCAGTTGCAGCTGGAGAATTAGAAATTTGGTGCTTCCTATGAATGAATTCTTGATATGTATAAGAAAGCATTATGTGGTTTTCTCCCATTTGGGTTTCCATGTAAATATTGGTGTATTGTGTATTTGATGTGATGTTGTTTATGATTATATTCTCATGATATATTGATTGCAATCATAGATGATACATTGATGATATATTGCTAATAAAGTTCAATTTTATATATTGTGGTTAAAACTGGTAAAAGTGTCCATATTGATTCACCCCCCCACCCCCCTCAGTATTCCAACAACCTTAAACTACTACCAACATATAATGGAGAGAAGAGTATATTTGTTGAAGAACATATGTCAGCCTTTCAAGATTTCACTGATAATATGTTTATATAGAATGATGATATTTTTATGAGACTTTTTTTCCAAACCTTGGAGGGAGATGTCAGGAAATGGTTAAGGGGTTACCTCCAACCTCAATTAATTCTTGGTTTGTTCTAGTAAAAATATTTATGAGGCAATGGGGAGAGAAAAGAGATCACTTGTATTACTTAATTGAGTTTGGGTCTTTAAAGAAGAAGGTTGGAGAATCTGTGGTGGAATTTAATAATAGGTTTTAAAAGTTGTATAATAAAATTCTTCATGACATCAATCCTTCTCAAGCAGCGGCTAAAGTTACTTATGTTAGAGTTTTTGAAGTTGATTTTTCCATGATGTTGAGGAAAAAAAGATATGAAACCCTCCTCATAATGCAAGATGATTCCATAGACATTGAGGGTAATATGACTTCCTCATGTAAGCTTAAACCTAGAGCAAATCAAACAGATAAATATAAAAAGAAGCAAAAAGAAGAAGTTGGTACTTCAGGTTCTAGAAAAGACTCTCAAGAGGCCAAAATTGAAAAAATGTCTAAACTCATCAGAAATTTATCTAATAAACTGACTAGACTTGAAGTTGAGGGTAATAATCCTATTAAATCAAATCAAGATGGAGGACCTAGAAATCCTAATCAATTCAGGAGACCTTTTAACCCACGGATTATGAGTAGGGACAGAAGAAATGAAGACCAACCTATTCAACCACCTGTCAAAAATAACAATGACAATAATTTACTCGATGATGTTGTAGATGAAGAGTATGTTGATTTTCAAGAAGAAATGCACTTGCTTCAGTATGAAACAAGTGTGATCCACCTAACTCATACCAACTATGAGAAATCCCTTAGTTCCAAACAACATCATTTGGATAAGGACATGAGGCAATTGGGATTATCATCCTCTCAATACATATTGTTTGTTGATTCTTTCCAACATGAATTATACAAGAAATATGACCTCGAACCAATACCAAGTATTGGTAAACAAGACAGACAGCCACAACCAAAAAGGTTGTCTTTAATTCAAGTTAAATATAAGACAAATGAAGTAGTAATTTCTACAAAGAACGTTGATAATAGAAAAAATGAAAATCGACAATGAGAAGAAAGGAGATAATAACGATGTTTCACATTTTAATATTGAACGGGAGTTGGGAAAAATTAGAATACATGTTCCTTTAATTGAATTGGCCAAGAATACTCTCTATCATAAACAAATTGAAAATTTTATATAAGGAGTAGGGACAAGCAATCAACTGGATACTTTAAACTTACACGATGAATGTCCTGCTATTATGTTTGGACCACACATTGATGACAAAGAAAATGTTGTTGCTCATTTTTATTTAACTTTAAATATTCATGATAAATTGTTACACAACTACATGTTGGATTGTGGGGATTCACATAATATAATGCGTAAGACAGTAATATAAAAGGTTGGATTAGAGATAACTATACCCTATCATGATTTATATTCATTTGATTCAAGGAAAGTTAAGTGTCAGGGTATGATAAAGGATCTGGTGGTGACTTTAGCTCAGTTACCTGAGAACAGCATTATGATGGATGTAGTAGTAGCAGATGTACCTCTGAATTATGGTATGTTGTTGTCTAGAACTTGGGCACGTAAGCTAAGGGGTACAATGCATATGGATATGACTTTTTCCACAGTCCTAGTCTTTGGAGGAGAAAACAAAAGGTTATACAGGGAGACTAAACTTTCTTATGTGGTGAATGATCAAAATAATCCTAAGAATCACCCTATATATGTTGTGGAAGATGATATGGGCTGTTTCATTTTATCAATAAATGAGGGACATGAAGAAGGTACTAGGTCCAAAAAAATTTCCTATGATTGTGGGGTTAAAAATGAAGAAATATGGAAACTCTATTTTGATTGGGCATATTCTAAGAAAGGTGTTGGAGCTAGGATAGTGTTAATTTCTCCCATAAAGGAGAAATTTTTCTTGTCCTACAAACTAGAATTTGAAGTTACAAACAATGTTGTTGAATATGAGGCTTTAATTCTAATCTTAGAAGCTGCTAGTTAGTTAAAAATTAAAAAACTTTCAGTTTTTTGGGATTCAGAATTGGTAGTGCAATAGGTAAAAATTATTTGTCAAACAAAACACACAAGAATGAGAGCATATATAAATCAAGTTTTTGATCCAATAGATAACTTCTTTGAAGCCTTTAATATCATTGTTGTCCCTAGAGAATTTAATCACCAAGCAGACTCTGGTTGTTAGTACTTTTGAAACTCCAAATATACCTCAAGTCAAATATGAAACAGAAATGAGATATATGCCATCTATAGCAAACAATATCAAGCATCAACGGGTGTTTGAAGATGATCAACAGATTAAGAGAATTTTGGAAGTAATAGAAGAGTTTTTAGCTATCAATATTGATGAAGATGAAGATAAAGGGATTGGAGATTTACTTGAGGGAGAGGTTGAGTCAGTCCCAAAGTTTAACAATTGCATGGCAAATCACAAAATCTTGCAATTAAAAAAAAAAAATATTCCAAAAGGATTGGTACCTCTTGAGCAATTATTTGATATGAATTATGTGCCTATTAAGCCTATTGTTCACCCAAAGGATGAGAATGTAAATGATTGCAACATAAGCATCGATGAGGAACCTAATTACATCAAGTTATCCAAGCAAATATATGTTGATCTAAAGCAAAGGTATGTGGATATTTTTAAACAATATGTAGATGTCTTTGCATCAAAATATGAAGATTTGAAAACCTATAACACTAGTATTATTTAGCATAGAATACCTTTGAAACGTGGTACAAAACTTTTCAAGCAGAAGCTTAGAAGAGTCAATCCTATTTTATTACCTATCATTAAGAAAGAAATTAGAAAACTACTAGATGTCAAGATCATCATCCCTCTTAGATATTTAGAATGGGTGGAAAATCTAGTCCCTGTAAGGAAGAAGAATGGGGAGATTAGATTGTGTGTAGACTTGAATAAGCACTCATTAAAGAATAACTACCTCATTCCCAAAAAGGACCACATATTACAAAAAGTAGTGGGATCTACTAGAATATCAATGATGGACGGATTTTCAGGTTACAATCAAGCGGCTATGCATCTTGATGATAGAGAGAAGATTGCATTTACTATAGGGAAATTTCATGTATGGCAAGATGTCTTTTGGACCGATCAATGCAGGGGATAATTTCTAAAGAGCCATGGATATAGATTTTGTGGGAGAAAAGGATAAATTCATAGTCATTTACTTGGATGACATGACTATGTTCTCAAGATCTTATGAATATCACCTTAAACACTTAAGGTGGACTTTCATGAAGTGTTGAAAAATCGGTTTATCCCTAAATCCTAAGAAGTCGTACTTTGCAATGAATGAGGGAAATTTGCTAGGTTATATAGTATCTAAATAGGGAGTTAGAATAGATATTGAAAGATTTGAAGTAATAAAATCAATAGGCTTACCAAGGAACAAAAAAGAGGCTCATTCGTTTTTAGGTAAGATAAATTTTTTCTGGAAATTCATTCCAAATTTTGTAGAAATCATGAAAAATATCATAGATGTGCTCAAGAAAGACAATGAAATAAAATGGATTATTATGGATTATTGAAGCCAGAGATTCAGTGGATCGAAAAGAATTTAGGAGAGTCCCTAGTCTTGGTCAGTCATAATTATGATAAAGATTTCCTAATATTTTCTTTTGCTTCTAAAAGTACCATTGCAACTATCTTATTACAAAAGAATAATGAAGGGCATGAAGAGCTAATAGCATTTTTAAGCAAAGAATTAAGGGATGTTGAATTAAAGTAAAGTATTATGGAAAAGCAAGTATATGCATTGGTTAAATGTCATGCTTCACAAAATGATTATTAAATATTAATAATAATAAATAAATAATTGTCCATTGGATGTAGCTTGGTTGGTTAGGAGGAATGGTTGTTACCCTCCACACATTGGTTCAATTCTTTGTAAGTGACATGTGATGCCCTTAAATGAGTTTATATGATGCTCTTGTTGTTGAGCTAAAAAGTATAAGAATGTTGGTTGAGTAGTGAACTTTAGTCTTTTTTAAATGAATCTAACTTATTTTGGTTGTTCATTTTGAGAATAAAACTACATAATAAAAATAGAATTGTAAATCTAAAAGATAGATCTACAATGAAATTGGAAAATAAATCTGAAAATCTATGTCTCAATTGGTGTATTGTGATTTAAAACAACAAACCTTCCACTTTAAGTGCATGATTGTTCCAGACTTCATTTGCTAGGTCTTTCTCCTACCACAAATTGTTCGATTTTCCCTTACAATGATAGGTAGATTTGATGTCCATCTAAGATGGACGTATTTGGGTTGAAGAAGTTGATATTAGGTATTTGGGGATGATGTTGTTGTGAAATTGTTGCTTGAGAGAAAAGATTGATATTGTCTAGAAAAGATTGATATTGTCTGAGAAGCATATCCCCATGGAATTTTTTTAGGGTTTCTGTAATTGTGTTGTTTAATATGTCCTCAATAGAATTTGGAGAAGACAATGGCAATGCATTAAATTCACATTCCTGATCTCTTTAGCCTTCCACTATGCGCAATTGATTTCAATATCTCTCATCATAAGGGTGCACCTCATCTTCTGGTTAGTCTTCAATTAAGCTCAGTGTTGAGTGATTGCATCCCTATTTCAATCTATAATCAAGAATGCCTTTTTTATTTATTTTCCATAGAAGTTTATTGCAAACATAGCTCCATGGTTATTTTATTTCTCCAATGAATGATTGTGTGGATCGGCTCATCCCCTGTCTTTTGGCCCTTGGTCTCTTGTTTCCTTCCACACCCACAGAGCCCATGCCCTAGTGCTCGTGAGACCACAACGGCTTGGGTTTCTACTTTCATTTTATTTAGGGTTTCCATATGGGTTTGTAGTCACTTCTAACCACAGCTGTGGATATCATTGGATATCTTCTTCCAGGTTGTATCTTTACACTTTTTGATGCATTGAAGATAACATACAAACTCTGATTTTCTTTACATAATGTGTGTATTTTAAAAATAAAAATCAGGCAATTACATAGGCTTCATAGTTCTACCAACACAACATAATACCAGAACCGGAATGATGATTTGTGGTTAATGGAAAATAATTCTTGACTAGGTGTATGAGACTAGAATATTACCTCCATCCAGATATTTGACTGTAAAGTCTATTACATAAACACATGTTCTTAACCATTAGACCCACTCAAACTGTATATATAATATTGTAACCATGACAATATCTCAGACAGCCATGACAATGTCTCAAGCTATAACTTTAGACTCCATGCATAATGAATTCTTCTACAGGCCACAGAAACTTAAACTTACAATACAAGGAAACCCTATAGAAAGGAAAGATCAGGAGATTGCATAGCCGTAACTTTTAAAACTTCAGAACACAATCCGAACGACGTTACAACTCCTATAATCAATCCTTTTCCTTTGCCAGAAAAATATGTTTTTGAAATAGATGTAATGTCACTTCTTTTTAGATTGATAGCACGATGAGGGTTTCAAAGATGTGCCCTACACAAACCGGCACATCCGCCCTGTGTTCTGCACCATAAATCAACGTGAAGAATATAGCTCCACATTGCCAATGTTTCTAGGTCGAAAAATCTCAGTCTTCACTGTAAATACGCAGGCGAATCAGAAATTGCACGTCTCTCTAGTAGATAGATGGAGATCGTTGTCTTTCCGATTAAAAGTTAGGTMAYTTGGMGCTGGTGAAAGCCGAYAGGTATCCGCTGATACTGCTCAGTCTTTCCAATTAARTAACTTGACGAAATCACAACCCGGTAGTAAATAACGGACGCAGTTAAAATCTTAGGTTAAGGAGAATCCTGGGCGCAGTAAATAATCCGTTTTATTATTATCAAGTTAATTTTATTAATGAATGTCAGTAATGATTAACAACTATGTTTTGATATGCAAAGAAGATAATCCACAAAATCTCATTCTTCAATTTGTTATGACTAAAAAGAAAATTCTAAACATTTTACATCTTAGTAATAGAAACCATCTTTGTAATGAAAAGATATTAAATCTAATGAAAAGATATTAAATCTAGTGATTGTCATTAAAATCTCATGTGTTGGTGGACTATACAATGGTTATTATTATCCAACTTGTTGTTTTGATAAGTGTGCATGATTCTGGCTCGCTCAACACGAATCTAAAGTGGCAGAAGTATCTAGTTTTAGTCTATCTCTGTGTTTATTGTGAGAAAAGAGCAATCTGTGCTCAAAGTTTGTATATCCAGTCACTTTGGCTCTTTTAATATAAATCAGCTTCCGCATTTTATCTCTAAAAATTGTCTATTATCTTGTCTATGTTTTATGCTCTATCTGTTTGCCTACTATTGTGATTGTCTGGAGTTCACCGGAAGGTTATGCGAAAGTTCACTGGAGAACTTTACGAAAGTTCACTGAGGAGATTATCGGAAGTTCACTTAGGTCCTAAATAGCGTCTGTGGTAAGTCCCGCTAGGCAGGTGGCCGCTAAGGGCAATTAGGCATTGGACTGTTTGAAGGTTCATGCTGGGATCTTTCTTGGGTTCACATAGGAGGTTTTCTGGGTTCATGCTGAGATCACAAAAGGAAGCAGTCGGCAAAGGCAGAAGTCTGAGACAAGTTTTATTCAAGCTTCATTCTCCATCGGAGGAAGCCTCTGTGTTACAAATGGTATCAGAGCCAACCACATTTTCAACCCGGGTATGATAATAGACTTCTCACTCTGTTATTTGTTTTATTTTCTATAAGAATTAATCTTGAAAGTCGTATCAAGAGTCTCAGGCCTTTGAAAGACAAGGTTTCCACTCTTGCGACTTTCTGAAAGTCGTATCAGAAGTCTCGGGCCTTTGAAAGACAAGGTTTCCACTTCTGCGACTTTCCAAGTTTTGACTAGTTATTGCCTGAGCAGTCGGCCAGGAGCTTATTCGACATTCTTTCACTCTGGTGCAAAGAACTAGAATTAAACACCCTGCTTTTCTGTGCGGTAATAGTTATTACTTTCATCATGGATAGATCAATGTCTTTTCGAGATATTCAAAATGCTAAAGAAGACAGCACTTCAGGAAGAACTTCTACAAGCAGTCTAAGCTCTATGTTTGCAGACAACAATGTTCACAGTCTAAATCATGCAAGTATTGAAGCCATTGAGTCTCAACCACAGGCTGCATGGAAACTACCCGCCATCTCCTCAAACCAAGTCTATAATGACTTAAGTATGTTTCACCTTCTTGCTGTGTCCAGAGTCATTGTTAAAGAATCAGTTAGCCACATACAGCAAAATAGTGATGTTAGCCAAACCATTTCTTTGACCAATGTTAAAGAAATCTAAGCTGAAACAAAGAAACACAAAACAAACTATCTACATGTTGGTTGCGTACGTATTGGAATCAATCATTTAGTACACAAAGGAATAGACACTTATGTTCTATGTATTGTCCGAGATATGACACATAATAAGTTCACTGATTCCTTAATAGGAGGCATTATCGCTCCTTTATCCAATGGCCCTGTATATTTTGATTATTTTCCAAACTTCTCTGTATATACCTTTGATGAAAATCTTGCAGATATTCTTAAACTCCAAATTCGTACCACTGGATTTGATATGTGTCAAACCAGGACAAACATTTCCATCCAAACCAGAGGATGTTTTAGGCATACAAATACTATGTATCCTATAGTAATGAATTCTCCCAGTCAGACATCTAAATCTAGTACTCTAGTTATTACTGACCCTCTAAATCAAAAAATGGAACACCGGACTATTAAATGGGAAAATATCTCCTTTCCCACAAATTGGATAATTTATACTCCTCAAGTTCCAGTACCACGATCTATATAACCTCTGCAAACATCTAAGAATCCTCTTCCTCTGCAATCATCTCTTTCCCTACTCCTCAATGTTCATACCTCAAAGATGATCGCCCTCATGTTTCTTCTGTATCAACTCCATCCTTATGCTTGCATCCTTCACTCCAACCCCTTGCTTCCTCATTAGGACAAGTACCTTACTCTGTTCAGTGTTTAGATTGTGCTAAATTAGTAACACTCTCAACACTACCCACTCACACAGAGAATGAACACATCCATCTAGAACATAGACATCATAATCCTAGGACAAATCTTCCTCCTACAAGCTCTACAACAAAAGAACCTTGTCCCCATCCACAATGTTCTGATTTTCCTTTTCCACATGAACCTCACATTCTTGTTATAACAGAATCTTATCCTCTTAATATCTCTCAAAGATATGCTGTGAAAAATATCCCAAATGACATCAAAACACCAACGGTACAGATACCAGAATAAGAAAGTTCCTTTCATTAATGAATGGGTGCCAGAAACATTTGGTAAAAGAAGAATGGATGAAAGGTATGTTGAATTGGGATCTGGTTTCCCATCCTGAAGCAGAAAGGTTCTCCAAATCTATCTCAGACAAAGAAAAATTGGCCTTATCAACAAATTGGCAAGAATATGTGACCAAGAACAATGTTTGGATTTCATTTTATGAATGGAAAACCCAACAACAAATTCTTGCTACCTTTCACAAAAGGTCAACAGCCCTAAAGTCTTCTTGTAAACCCACTTTGTGCCCTCTCCCAGGCACTTTGATTTGTTTCCCTGTACAAACTATTTCCATCTCCGATTTAGGAAAAGAAATTGGAAATCTTAAGAAAGAAATCAAGGCACAAACAAAGCAAGAAGGTCAGGGCATAGGACATGAAAAAAGGCTGAGAGAATTCTCCCCATTCATCATCAAAAGTTCCATGTCCTCTTAGATGTCAAGATCAAAGGGAAATTATTCAAACTCAAGACTTTGTTAGACACGGGATCTGACCTCAATCTTTTGAATAAACATATCATTCCTATCCAATTTTGGCATAAAACACAAATGAGTGTTATTGGATTAGGAAATGTGCCAACACAGATCTCCTATGAAGTCCCTGAGGCAGTTCTATGTTTCAAACATCATTGCTTATATTTGAAATTTTTGCTTACAAACATTCTGGTAGCCTGTATTCTCGGAACTCCCTTTTTTGTTGCCATTGAGCCTCATGGTTCTACAAAATTGTCAAATGGAACCTCTGGTTATTTTATCAGCATTCCTTCACCAACAAAAGGATCAAAAATCTTTGTTAAACTTCCTTTTGTATCTTCTCCTAGGATTTCTTCTCTGGTTTACACAGTCCAAAGTAAGACACTTGAGATAGAAGAATTGAAAAATAATCAATCTGAGTTAAGAATTATTGATCAGCTTAACCAAATTCAAATACAACAAAAGATTCTAAAGTTGAAGCAAGAATTTGAAGATCAAATATGCTCAGAAAATCCAACTGCTTTCTGGCATCAAAAAAAACATGAAGTCACACTTCCATATAAAGATGCCTATGAAGGAAAACCTTGCAAAAGAAGAGCTATCCCAATGAATGTTGAATATCAAATGCTATGTTCAAAAGAGATCAAAATCTTACTTCACAAAGGACTTATCAGAGAATCCATTAGTCCATGGAATTGCTATGGATTCTATGTTAATAAACATTCTGAACAACTCAGAGGAATCCCCAAATTAGTGGTAAATTATAAACCACTAAATAAAGTATTGGCTGA
>JASDQU010014484.1:16336-29096 GCA_032191745.1 Picea mariana
TCGAAGAGAGGGAGCTTAGAAGACTCGGACTTACAAAATCAAATCGACTCCAAAAACTGACTCCTCTCAAATGAACCTCTCATCTCCTTATATACAAATTTTTGGAGAAGAGAATCATTCTCATGAAAAGACTAGACAAGACACTTTACTACTTTCTTAGAATCAAATCTACTTTTAAGATTTGGTGGTGAGAATATGCAGGAACCTTCCGACCAAATTTCAAATCTACTTTCCATGTATTAAGGAATCTTAGAAATGCGGGTCAAACCACACCAAAAGCTAGAGAAGTGCTCTAGGTTTCTAAGATACTCTTATTTGAAATATTACAAAGTGGATATTTATGACGGAAATCCACGAAAAACGAATGACACCACTGTCGGCCAGTAAGACATGAAAGGACTCGCACCACTGTCAGCCAGTAAGACATGAAAGTGGATGGTTTCCACCATTTTATTCTACTAGTTGATCATGCAAATGATTGAAACGATATGGGTCCCAGTATTGAGTATAGACCTCCCTGTACATCATTGGATCTTCATTGCTGTCTTCTTCTTTTTGGAGAACATACTTTGTTCGGATAACCCAAGGATGCTTCTCATTTATGAATTTTGTCATATACCCAATGATTTAGATATGATTAAGCTGATGAACATTATCTGAAAGATTTAAATGATGAAACATTTGTTCAACATTCAATACATCTAGATGTATTGCACTTGGGTTTAAGCCAAATTTTTTCCACCAAGTCTCAAGCCAAGCTGGTTATGGGTTGGTATTTGATCTGAAGTGACTAGAAAACTTTATCATGCAATAATAATATTTATACCTGTCACTCCATAAGCATATATGATCCCACATGGATTGATACTAATGGTAATTTATTTGATGAAAAAGCTGAGAAGGATCTTGCTGGGGCTAAGACTGCAATGCTCTCATTTGATTTATCTTAAAATAAGAATGATCTGGAGTCTCTCGCCATTGTTGAGAATTTTGACAGAACCACCTTCTGAATGTAGATCTGAGTCTGGTGATATCTCCCATTTCTATTAGTTTTTCTTGAGTAGCAAGAGTAGAACCTTGATGCATTCTGCCTATAAGATGTTGAGGAGGTATTACATGAATGCTTGTGATAGAAGAGAATCTAGGCAGACCGAATTCAATTCCTTCAGACCATTTAATTCCCAATGAGGAGCCCATTTTTGAGAATAAGTTTCCTAGTCAAGATTGTCATCAACCTGTTTTGTCACTGGCCTGTTGTTTAGATCATCCCATGTATTGATAATGACCAGACTCTTAGGTTGTTTTGAACAAAACACAATATTTGACTGCGGCTTTGAAATGAGGGAAAGTATCTTTTTAATAGTTGGATAACCTTTTTTTATGCTTGGAATCGTGATGGAATAGGCTGGGTGGCCTTGAGCTGTCTTGGCGGATCCATGAGGTTCAACAACAACAAGAAAAGGAGTTCCCAAAATACAATCTATAGGCAGATCTACCAAGAGAAACTTCATTCCAAAAGCATACTAGTCAAACCATAAAACACCTTTGGGAACTTCAAAATAAAAATCTGTAGAAACATTCCCTAGTCCAATGGAAGAATAATTGCTAGGGAGCCAATATTTACAAGGGATCAAATTTTTGTTGAGGAGGTTCATATCTGATCTAGTATCAAGCAAAGAATTTAAGTAAAACATTTCTGTGTTTATCTCTAGATTTATCTTGACATGATACTTTTGAAATTCGATAGGCAAGATTTTCATAGCATTTAGTCCTTGCAAATGGGTTGAGTCATGGGGATGTCTCTCTGGTTCAATTGGTACATCTTCTAGTGGTGGAGGAAGAGATTCCATCTGGTCTTTTAAGGCTTTTATTTCTTTCCTTGCCCATGAATCAACTTTATATGAATCTTCATAAATCTCTTCATATTGTTTCATCTTTAGCTTGAGTTCAACAACTTCCATCTTTAGGTAAAATACCTCTTTTGCCAGGTATGTGAGTGAAGGATGCTACAACTTTGTTTCCTTGTTGTGCTTAATCAAAGACCTGGTATCTCTTTCAAATGAATCTTTTAGAAACAATAGCTTAATCCCTGCTTTGTGGGAAGATTCTGGATTGCTTTGCTTCTGTCCCGCTGTCATAGTTTTCAAAAAGGATTCAAGTAAAGATTTTTTCATATCCCCTTCTGGCAAGGCTTTTATTTGAGCTAGCATTTGGGCATCTTGATCTCCAGTGCTATGGTACATGCATATCTTTATTTTTTCTCCGTGCCTTTGGGGTCTGGAAACAAAATCCGATTCAGAAGAATCTTTGGAAGAACAAAAATTCTGATTATTACACTTACACAGATGATTCAGAAGAATTTCTTCATCAACTGAGCTAAATTCAAAGTCTGAAGTCTCTGTGGATTCAGAACAACATCCTTCATGAAGTAGATGGAATTATTCTCTTTTGACAAAAGGATGATGTGGGCATTGATTTGTTAAGTGGTCATTTGTTCCACATCTGTTGCAGTGAACCCTGTTTGCTAATTATTGTGTTGTTTCTATACTAGCCTTCTGATGTGCTTCTTGGCCCTTTGTTCTGAGATTTTCCCTTTGGATATTCTCGAATTTTTCCCTTCTGAACAAGAACTTGCTATGTGTCCAGTTTTTCCACAAAGCCAACATTACACTTGTTGTCTTGCTTGGATGGAATGTGTTTTCAGCTTAATGTCTTCAGGCTCATAATAGTGAGTTTTTTGTCTATATCTGCCTCGGTTTGAAGGTTTCTTCTCTTTGAATGCCTTAAATTTCTTTTTCCTTCTTTTGGTAGGATCTATGAGATATAGGCCATATTTCTCACAAATGGACTTGCTATCCGGTAGCTGAGACAATTTTTGGATAGACTTATGGACTTTCATGTTTATACATAGTCCAGTTAGGGTTTTAGTGACAAGAGAATAAATTTCTCCCCAGGTATACATTTCATAGGGTAATTTGAATACCTCTTGCATTTTGAGATACTCTACAAACTTACTCGGGATAACTGCAAGGTAGACTTGCTTCCATAAAAGAATTTGGCTGTATTTTAGTTCAAATATTCTTTGCGTCCATTCTTTGTGGAATTCCTCATATTTTGACATTTTTCTGCATTTGACATTCATTAATATCATTTCGTGTTTGTCAGCCAATTCTTCCTCAGTACCAAACCAATGCTCTAGAATTAGTGTGGTGAGAGCTCCTATCATATTATTCTGAGGAGTTCCGTTTAGATGGTAGACAACATCTCCTTGTTCATCCCTTAATACCTCTGCTTCCATTTTTGTTATCATAATGGGTGAGGAGATGACTTCCCACCATTTGCTTAATTTTCTTGTGAAGCATTGGATTAAATATTTGCATGCTTCTGTCTCACTTTTGCCTTTCATGCACATAATTTTATAGGAGACATACATTCTGTCCAATAGTTGTCAGACTTGTCCTACTGATAGACCATCTATGTTCCATTCAAGGAACCAATATTCTGCATATGTTTGGGATTCATGCATCTTTCCTTTACCTAGTAGATCAGGTGCAGGTGGTCTGCTCATGTGATGTGGGATATCTTCATATGAAGGTCTTTGGACAGAAACTAAATATAGATTAGGGTTTGTGGAAGAAGAATAGAGATTTGGTTCTTCTTTCGGAAAATGGATTGGGAATTTCTTCTCGTTTGTCTTTTCTTCGGGCTTATATACAGGGGAAACAATAGAAATTAATTAGGGAGAATAAAAGATTGGGGAATTGGTTTGTCAGGAGTAGTGTCCTTTTGTTTGATCTCTAACAGAGTTTTTCCCATGATTGAGAAGGCTTCTCCCAATCCTTCCATCAGTTCTTCATGATTTTTTTTTAGAATCCTCAGTTTTCTGCATCACTATGTTTTGAGTTTTCCCAACTCGATCATGAATGTCTGCAACTCTGTCATTTATCTGATTTATAGATTGGGCTATTGTGTTTTTAGAGACCTGTAAGTTTCTAACATACCCTTTTCTAGCATAATCATTGGTCACAAATGTGTGTGTGGCCATACCTCTAAGAGCAATATTTGTCCAAATTACTTGTTCTGATATGGATTGGACTCTTTTTTCTATACCCGAGAGTGGTGTGGCTTCATCGGCTAACATTAGAGGTATAGATTTGACTTGTCTATTATTGTCTTCAAGAATGATGCCTTTAAAAGGTGGAAAAGTTGATGTGGATTCGAAGGTTTTCCTTCTAGGTTTTTCCATTCATGGCAGGCAGATATTTCTTTCCCTCCTTCCATCATCTGGACTGTAGGATTTTGGGATTTTATTTTCCATTCAAAAAAATAAATCCAGATGTTATTTTCTAAAATATATGTTTGCCAGTCTTGTGAAAAACTAGACTTTTCTTCGTCTGAAGTGGAAAGATTAAATTTGGATGATTCAGGATGGGTGAACAGATCCCGGTTAAGCATTTTATTGATCCATGCCTCTTCAATGGTGTTCTTAGAACATCCCATCATAACTGAATGGAATTTATGAATTTCTTCAATATATGGCCTTTGCATGGATGTAGGCAGAAGATTATTAAATCGACAGTCAGGTATGATCTGATCACATTGTTCGATATATCCTAGGCCATATCTTGGGGTCCCTGGTGGTCTCATTCCTTTGTAAATGTCTTGGAGTCGGGGATCTAATGTCTCTATAGTTGGCATATAGTGAATTATGAGACATATTGGAGATTCTAAACTTGAAGTACTAAGATATTCAACATTCTGATTGTTACGAAAAAACACAGATTGATCCATGATGAAAGTAATAACTATTACTGCATAGAAAAGCAGGGCGTTTAATTCTAGTTCTTTGCACCGTTGTGAAAGAATGTCGAATAAGCTCCTGGCCGATTGCTCAGGCAATAACTAGTCAAAACTTGGAAAGTTGCAGAAGTGGAAACCTTGTCTTTCAAAGGCCCGAGACTTCTAATACGGCTTTCAGAAAGTCGCAAGAGTGGAAACCTTGTCTGTCAAAGGCCTGAGACTCTTGATACGGCTTTTGAGATTAATTCTTATAGAAAATAAAACAAATAACAGAGTGAGAAGTCTGTTATCATACCCAGGTTGAAAATGTGGTTGGCTCTGATACCATTTGTAACACAGAGGCTTCCTCCGACGGAGAATGAAGCTTGAATAAAACTTGTCTCAGACTTCTGCCTTTGCTGACTGCTTCCTTTTGCAATCTCAGCATGAACCCATAAAATCATCTATGTGAACCCAGAAAACCTCCTATGTGAACCCAAGAAAGATCCCAGCATGAACCGTCAAACAGTCCAACGCCTAATTTCCCTTAGCGGCCACCAGCCTAGAGGGACTTACCACGGACGCTATTCAGGACCTAAGTGAACTTCCGGTAATCTCCTTAGTGAACTTTNACTAGTTAGAGTGTTCCAAGAATTGTCAATTTACTATAAAACCATTGTCAATTTGCTATAATTATTATTTGTCTTTATTAAAGAAAATTCAAAATCATTATTAAAAGGGATATATATATATATATATATATATATATATATATATAAGTTGTCTATATCATTTAGTTTTTCATCTTTAACTATATTTTTACTCATTTATTTTCATTTAAAAAGAAATTTAAAATTACTATTAAAAAGAAATTACACATAGGTCATCATACATAATTATATGTATATCATTTTATATTAATCTAGTAGGAGTACACTTTGTATTAATGATAAGAGAAAAGCATAAATGCAATAATAATGAAATAAATGGATAGTAATAATGAGAGAACACATGGCATTTTTATTTTTTTTCTTAATTTTTGATATAAAAGGTACTAAGTACTTATAACCAAGTTTATTGAAATGCAATAATAATGAAATAAATGGAGCCACTTGTAACTCAGAGGCTTCCTTCGACGGAGAATGAAGCTTGAATAAAACTTGTCTCACACTTCTGCCTTTGTCGACTGCTTCCTTTTGCGATCTCAGCATGAACCCAGAAAACCTCCTATGTGAACCCAAGAAAGATCCCAGCATGAACCTTCAAACAGTCCAACGCCTAATTGCCCTTAGCTGCCACCTGCCTAGCGGGACTTACCACGGACACTATTGAGGACCTAAGTGAACTTCCGGTAATCTCCTTAGTGAACTTTCGTAAAGCTCTCCAGTGAACTCCAGACAATCGCAATAGTAGGCAAACAGATAGAGCATAAAACAGAGACAAGATAATAGACAATTTTCAGAGATAAAATGCGGAAGCTGATTTATATTAAAAGAGCCAGAGTGGCTGGATATACAGACTTTGAGCACAGATTTCTATTTTCTCACAATAGACACACAGACAGACTGAAACTAAATACTTCTGCCACTTTAGGTTCGTGCTGGCCGAGCCAGAATCACACAAGCTTATCAAAGAAATCTATATGAAAGATGCAAAACTTGAAGAAAGGGAGCTTAGAAGACTCGAATTTACAGACTCAAATCGACCCCCCTTCAAATGAACCTCTCATCTTCTTATATACAAAATTTCGGAGAAGAGAATCATTTCTTAGACAAGACATTTTACTATTCTCTTGGAATCAGATCTACTTTTAAGATTTTGGCGGAGCGATCATACAAGAACCTTCTGACCAAATTTCAAATCTACTTTCCATGTATCTAAGGAATCTTAGAAATGCGGATCAAACCATGCCAAAATCTAGAGAAGTGATCTAGCTTTCTAATATACTTTTATTTGAAACATTACAAAGGGGAGATTTATGACGAAAATCCACGAAAACCGACTGAAGCCACTGTCGGCCAATAAGACATGAATAGGCAAGACTTAGTCATTCTCAATGTGAGTATGGAATCTTTCTTCATAATTGAGAGTGTCCCACATTTTGCTGTAGATTTTATGAATGATAAAAGGTTGGCCATTTATCATTTGTACACTGGTTTTAGCCTTGGTTACCCATTGAAGATGGTTGAAGATGAAATGACACAAAATTTCCCCATCATTTGGCCCATTCTGAAAAAGACTTTGGACATATTGCAGAGGAGATAAAATGTTGCATATAGAAGATAGAATTGTTGGGTCTACTGCACTTTTATTGAGACCAAAATATTTCCACCAATCTGCAAGCCAACCTAGAGGTCTTCCTGTTGTGGCAGTGTTAACATTTCCAAATTTCACAAGTGTCAAGAAGTCTTCTTGCTGTATGAAATCCCACCACAACGTTTTGTAATGAGAATAATCATAGTCACAGCCAGGAAAGTATAGGGATTGATTTCTTTCTGGCTAATGGCATAGTAATATAGGTCTTTGGAGGCAAAAGTATTGTTGGTTAAAACCTTGGTTATTCCTGATATCCCAAATGAGATCTATGTCATGAAAAATACTCGAGAGAGCATCTTGTGCTTCAACAGCCTTTTGTGAACCTCTTGAAATGACAGGAATCGGGACATTAGAACTTTACCTGGTGTGTACTTCTGGGACCAGTCCTGGACAATGGAATTGGTTTATGGGAGATAGCAATTTCGTACTTCTTAATTCCCAATGAGGTTTCCAGTTTGATTAGTATTGTTCCCAACTCAATGTATCTGGAATAGTTGTTAAGACTTCGGATCGATTTCTCAATTGGACGGAGATAATCATAGAGACCTGCTGGAGGTGTTCTCTACTTAAAAAGTCTAGGATACAATTTGTGGTGCCTTTAATATGTTCTATGGAAAAATCAAAATTGCTAAACAGGGTTTTCCACCTAGAAAATTTGGCATCACTGGGAGTTCTTATTTCTTTGTTAAGAACTTTATTCATAGCTGCAGCATCAGTTCTTAGCAGAAATTTCTTATATATAAGAAATATTTCAAATTTATGAATAACATTTAGAGCTGATTTTATTTCTTTGTCTAGGGAAGAATAATTCTTTTCACTAGCTTGCCAGAGTCCAGAAGAAAACTGAACTATTTCTTCTCTTTTCTTACCTCCTTGTTCTCTGACTTGTTTAAGGACGTCTCCCCAACCAAGATTGTTGGCATCTGTTTCAACAATTTTAGGAAGATCATCGTCAGAGATATAAAGCAATGGGAGCGTCTTTGCTTTGAAATTAATATTTCTGACAGCTTGTGAATGTGCTTCTGTCCATGGCATTGGATCTTTCTTTAACCTGTCATTCAATAATTTACGATCCTAAGCACATCCTTTATAAAAATGACTAATATAATTTAAGCTTCCAAGAAATATTTGGAGTTGGATTTTGTCAGTAATTTTATCTGGAAACTTATCAGCAAATTCAACGGCATGGGTTTGCAGGGTTAATTCACCATTTCGAATGATATGGCCAAGATACTTGACTTTAGTTCTGAAAAGTTCAAGTTTTTTCTTTGAGAAAACCAGTCCTGCTTCTTTGACAACTTGTATGAATTTCTTAAGATGTTTGAAATGTTGTTCAAAAGAGGAAGAAAATACAAGTATGTCGTCAATATAAACAATAAGCCAATCGAAATAAGGTTTCAGAGTGTCATCCATGACTCTTTGGAAATTTGTTGGGGATTTTTTCAAACCAAAGGGCATGACATTCCATTCATAATGTCCTGCCGAGACACTGAAGGTTGTTTTGAATTTGTCTTCTTATTTTACTGCTACTTGCCAGAATCCTGATTTTAGGTCAAATTTAGAAAAAATCTTTGCTCCAGCAATCCTTGTTACCAAACTTGTTTTGTTTGGAATAGGATAGGTATCATCAGCCAATACTTTAGTTAGTGGTTTATAATTTACCACTAATCTGGGGATTCCTCTGAGTTGTTCATAATGTTTATTAACATAGAATCCATAGCAATTCCATGGACTAATGGATTCTCTGATAAGTCCTTTGTGAAGTAAGATTTTGATTTTTTCTGAACATAGCCTTTGATATTCAGCAGTCATTGGGATACCTCTACTTTTGCAAGGTTTTCCTTCATAGGCATCTTTATATGGAAGTGTGACTTCATGTTTTTTCTGATGCCAGAAAGTAGTTGGATTTTATGAGCATATTTGATCTTCAAATTCTTGCTTCAGCTTTAGAATCTTTTGTTGTATTTGATTTTGGTTAAGCTGATCAATAATCCTTAACTCAGACTGCTTGTTTTTCAATTCTTCTATCTTGAGTGTCTTACTTTGGACTGTGTAAACCAGAGAACAAATCGTAGGAGAAGATACAAAAGGAGGTTTAACAGAGATTTTTGAACCTTTTGTTGGTGAAGGAATGCTGATAAAATAACCAGAGGTTCCATTTGACAATTTTGTAGAACCATGAGGCTCAACAGTAGCAAAAAAAGGAGTTCTGAGAATACAGGCTACCAGAATGTTTGTAAGCAGAAATTTCAAAGATAAGCAATGATGTTTGAAACATAGAACTGCCTCAGGGACTTCATAGGAGATCTGTGTTGGCACATTTCCTAATCCAATAGAACTCATTTATGTTTTATGCCAAACTTGGATAGGAATGATATCTTTATTCAAAAGATTGAGGTCAGATCCCGTGTCTAACAAAGCCTTGAGATTGAATAATTTCCCTTTGATCTTGACATCTAAGAGGACATGGAAATTTTGACGATGAATGCGGAGAATTATCTCGGCCTTATTTTCATGTCTTGTACCCTGACCTTCTTTCTTTGTTTGTGCCTTGATTTCTTTCTTAAGATTTCCAATTTCTCTTCCTAAATAGGAGATGGAAATAGTCTGTACAGGGCAAGAAATCAAAGTGGCTGGGAGAGGGCACAAAGTGGGTTTACAAGAAGACTTTAGGGCCGTTGACTTTTTGTGAAAGGTAGCAAGAATTTGTTGTTGGGTTTTCCATTCATAAAATGAAATCCAAACATTGTTCTTGGTCATATATTCTTGCCAATTTGTTGATAAGGCCAATTTTGCTTTGTCTGAGATAGATTTGGAGAATATTTCTGCATCAGGATGGGAAAACAAATCCCAATTCAACATACCTTTCATTCATTCTTATTTTACCAAATGTTTATGGCACCCATTCATTAATGAAAGGAACTTTCTTATTTCTAGTACCACTGGTCTTTTGATGTCATTTGGGATATTTTTCACAGCATATCTTTGAGAGATATTAAGAGGACAAGATTTTGTTATAACAAGAATGTGAGGTTCATGTGGAAAAGGAAAATCAGAACAATGTAGATGGGGACAAGGTTCTTTTGTTGTAGAGCTTGTAGGAGGAAGATTTGTCCTAGGATTATGATGTCTATGTTCAAGATGGATTTGTTCATTCTCCGTGTGAGTGGGTAGTGTTGAGAGTGTTACTAATTTAGCACAATCTAAACACTGAACAGAGTAAGCTACTTGTACTAATGAGGAAGAAAGGGGTTGGAGTGAAGGATGCAAACATAAGGATGGAGTTGATATAGAAGAAACAGAAGGGCGATCATCTTTGAGGTATGAACGTTGAGGAGGAGGGAAAGAAATGATTGTAGAGGAATAGGATTCTTGGATGTTTGCAGAGGTTATAGATTATGGTACTGGAACTCGAGGAGTATCAATGATCCAATTTGCGAGAAAGGAGAGATTTTCCCATTTAATAGTCTGGTGTTCCATTTTTTGATTTAGAGGGTCAGTAATAACCAGAGTACTAGATTTAGATGTCTGACTAGGAGCATTCATTACTGTAGGATACAGAGTATTTGTATGCCTAAAACATCCTCTGGTTTGGATGGAAATGTTTGTCCTGGTTTGGCACATATCAAATCCAGTGGTACGAATCTGGAGTTTAAGAATATCTGCAAGGTTTTCAACAAAGGTATATATAGAGAAGTTTGGAAAACAATCAAAATATACAAGGCCATTGGATAAAGGAGCGACAATGCCTCCTATTAAGGAATCAGTGAACTTATTATATGTCATATCTCGGATAGTACACAGAACATAAGCATCTATTCCTTTGTGTATTAAAGGATTGATTCCAATACGTATACAGCCAAAATGTAGATAGTTTGTTTTGTGTTTCTTTGCTCCAGCTTGGATTTCTTTAACATTGATCAAAGAAATGGTTTGGCTAACATCACTATTTTTCTGTATGCGGCTAACTGATTCTTTAACAATGACTCTGGACACAGCACGAAGGTGAAACATACTTAAGTCATTATAGACTTGGTTTGGGGAGATGGCGAGTAGTTTCCACGCAGCCTGTGGTTGAGACTCAATGGCTTCAATACTTGCATGATTTAGACTGTGAACATTGTTGTCTGCAAACATAGAGCTTAGATTGCTTGTAGAAGTTCTTCCTAAAGTGATTTCTTCTTCAGCATTTTGAATATCTCGAAAAGACATTGATCTATCTATGATGAAAGTAATAACTATTACTGCATAGAAAAGCAGTGCGTTTAGTTCTAGTTCTTTGCACCAGAGTGAAAGAATGTCGAATAAGCTCATGGTCGACTGCTCAGGCAATGACTAGTTAAAACTTAGAAAGTCGCAGAAGTGGAAACCTTGTCTTTCAAAGGCCCGAGACTTCTGATACGGCTTTTAGAAAGTCGCAAGAGTGGAAACCTTGTCTTTCAAAGGCTCGAGACTCTTGATACGGCTTTCGAGATTAATTCTTATAGCAAATAAAATAAATAACAGAGTGAGAAGTCTATTATCATACTCGGGTTGAAAATGTGGTTGGCTCTGATACCACATGTAACTCAGAGGATTCCTCCGACAGAGAATGAAGCTTGAATAAAACTTGTCTTAGACTTCTGCCTTTGTCGAATGCTTCCTTTTGCGATATCAGCATGAACCCAGAAAGCCTCCTATTTGAACCCAAGAAATATCCTAGCATGAACCTTCAAACAGTGCAATGCCTAATTTCCCTTAGCGGCCACCTACCTAGCGGGACTTACCATAGACGCTATTTAGGACCTAAGTGAACTTCTGGTAATCTCCTCAATGAAATTTCATAAAGCTCTCCAGTGAACTCCAGACAATCGCAATAGTAGGAAAACAGATAGAGCATAAAACAAAGACAAGATAATAGACAATTTTCAGAGATAAAATGCGGAAGCTGATTTATATTAAAAGAGCCAGAGTGGCTGGATATACAGACTTTGAGCACAGATTGCTATTTTCTCAAAATAGACACACAGACAGAATGAAACTAAATGCTTATGCCACTTTAGGTTCGTGTTGGCCGAGCCAGAATCACGCAGTCTTATCAAAGCAACCTATATGAAAGACACAAAGCTCGAAGAAAGGGAGATTAGAAGACTCAGACTTACAGACTCAAATCGACCCCCCCTCAAATGAACCTCTCATCTCCTTATATACAAAATTTCGGAGAAGAGAATCATTTCTTAGACAAGACATTTTACTATTCTCTTGGAATCAGATCTGCTTTTAAGATTTGGCGGAGCGATCATGCAAGAACCTTCTGACCAAATTTCAAATCTACTTTCCATGTATCTAAGAAATCTTAGAAATGTGGGTCAAACCATGCCAAAAGCTAGAGAAGTTCTCTAGGTTTCTAAGATGCTTTTATTTGAAACATTACAAAGTGGAGATTTATGACGGAAATCCATGAAAACTAACTGACACCATTGTCAACCAGTAAGACATGAAAGGACAGGTACCACTATCGACCAGTAAGACATGAAAGTGGATGGGTTCCACCATTTTATTCCACTGGTTGATCATGAGAGTGATTGAAACGATATGGGTCCTAGTGCCGAGTATAGACCTCCCTGTACATCATTGGATCTTCATTGTTGTCTTCTTCTTGTTGGAGAACATACTTTGTTCAGAT
>JASDQU010014484.1:36847-67926 GCA_032191745.1 Picea mariana
TTTCCAACTAAAGAACAATCTATATCCAACTAAAATAAACTAGGTAAATAGCCAATATTAGCAACCAATTCAATTGTTCAATAACCCTAATGGAAAATATCCATTGAAAATGATCTTGGAAGGTTCTACACTCTATTACTCTAGAAATGGTCTCTTTAAGTACACACAATACTTGAATTTAGAATTACTAATTGATTCATCAATTTGATGTTAATACAATTACAAATGTTGATTTATTTTTCTTGAATAGTCTTTTAACAATTTTTTTATATCAACCTCCACAAAATCTCTCTTTCTCACCACTAAGATTTATTTGTTTAAGTTTTTTCATAAATTCCATATTTCAATAGTCTTCTCTATGTTTCCTCATAAGAGGTCACAAGGTCAAATCCAGAGAGAGGTAAGGTATGTATACGTTCATAGACTTTACCAATAAAATCTTGGGCGAAGGAGGTCTCATACACCAATTTGATGCTTAAAAAAATAATATTTATATTTATATTAATAAATTAATATCATTTTTTTTATTAAAAATATTTAAAAAAAATAAAGTAATTATATTAATGTGCATTAATTTTTTTTTTTTAAAATGCCTATTAGTAAACTTTATATAATTAACCTTTTTAACCTCCAGTTCCAGTTGTATTACTATCCCAATTCACTATATCACACGTGAAGAAGTATAATCTCAACCTTCAACGTTATATTACTACCACAATTCACCTCTTCACACTTTGAACGTTATATTACTACCACAATTCACCTCTTCACACTTTGAAGAAGCGTAATCTCAACCTTCAAGGTTGTATTACCACCACAATTCCCTGGACACACACTGGTTCATAGTTCAGGTTGCTCCTCTATCTCGACAGGGCGTGATTCATTGAAACGAGAGACGAAATGGGCTCATCCAGCCCTGTGCACAATAATTGGAATGTAGTAGTCACAGAATAAAATCTATCTATTTCGTCAGGCAGGAACAGTGAAGGATCGATTACTGAGTGACACATAGAAGGTGACGACAATATGCAGTGGATATGTGTAAGAGCAAGTATGCAGTAGATATGTGTAAGAGCAAGGGATCGATTACTTAAGAAAGGAAGCGAGAAAAAACCAAATTTGTCAACCAATCGACCCTTATTCAGATTCCCGATTTTCAAACCCTAATATAACATTTTATATCCTTTTAGGGTTTATGTGCTAAATCTGTGTAAGAAACATTGTTGGTTTCGAAATTGATCAGCACAGCCTCAATAAATTACTCACTTGATTGGTTGTTAAGAGAAATTTGGTCCATTATAATAACACGTGTTATAAGTTATTGGCATATCTGGTAGCCATTTCATTTGGTCTTGGACTTAATTTGGATCACTTAGCCTAGACATTACTTTAACAAATATTCTCTGCGAAATTGCAACTTAGCTGCGGTTTTACTTTAAACCTGTTCTGAAGAATTTTAGATGTAAAAACAACTGAATTTTCGGCCATTAGAAAGGATGTAGCCCACTGGCTAGCGACGAAGAAATTGAAGTTACTTCGGGCAGGGTTTAAAATCCGTTCTAATGAGCATCCGATAAAGAACTGCAATCTGAGATTCCTGTGAAGATAATTCAGTTGGGGGAAGACTAGTTGCCTGACTCTCTCCCAAAAGCTTTGCAACTACGAATTAAGAATAGTCAACGATTCACATCAAAGCATTCAATGTAAATAAATGCTAGTATATTTATTGAAGGGGGAAATACTGGAATGGGAAGACTTACACAGAAAAGTATGCCTGTGATAATTAAACTCTTGGTGTCACAGTTTTGTATACGGTCAGTAGTTATAGGTGGATTATAGGCTGTTGGATTTGAATTGCTTTCTAAATTGGAGTTGTTGTAGGTGGATTATAGACTGTCTCATTTGAATTGCTTTCTAAATTGTTGTTGTAGATGAATTATAGGTTGTCAGATTTGAATTGCTTTTAGATCAGATGACTTATAATCTAACTGTCACAACATTCAAAGACCTATAATCTATCTGTCACAACGTAATGCTCTTTAGCAAGTTGGATATTAATAACCATTATATAGTCCACAGCACATGAAATTTTAATGACAATCACTTTTTTTAATATCTTTTCATTACAAAGATGGTTTCTATTACTAAGATGTAACATGTTTAGAATTTTCTTCTTATTCATAACATTGAAGAATGAGATTTTGTGGATTATCTGTTTTGCATATCAAAACATAGTTGTTAATCATTACTGACATTCATTAATAAAATTAACTTGATAATAATAAATCGGATTATTTACTGCGCCCAGGATTCTCCTTAACCTAAGATTTTAACTGCGTCCGTTATTTACTACCGGGTTGTGATTTCGTCAAGTTACTTAATTGGAAAGACTGAGCAGTATCAGCGGATACCTATCGGCTTTCACCAGCTCCAAATTACCTAACTTTTAATCGGAAAGACAACGATCTCCATCTATCTACTAGAGAGACGTGCAATTTCTGATTCGCCTGCGTATTTACAGTGAAGACTGAGATTTTTCGACCTTAGAAACATTGGCAATGTGGAGCTATATTCTTCACGTTGATTTATGGTGCAGAACACAGGGCGGATGTGCCGGTTTGTGTAGGGCACATCTTTGAAACCCTCGTCGTGCTATCAATCTAAAAATAAGTGACATTACATCTATTTCAAAAACATAATTTTCTGGCAAAGGAAAAGGATTGATTATAGGAGTTGTAACGTCGTTCGGATTGTGTTCTGAAGTTTCAAAAGTTACGGCTATGCAATCTCCTGATCTTTCCTTTCTATAGGGTTCCCTTGTATTGTAAGTTTAAGTTTCTGTGGCCTGTAGAAGAATTCATTATGCACGGAGTCTAAAGTTATAGTTTGAGACATTGTCATGGCTGTTTGAGATATTGTCATGGTTGCAATACTATATATACAGTTTGAGTGGGTCTAATGGTTAAGAACATGTGTTT
Organism: Picea mariana; assembly: GCA_032191745.1. Lineage (NCBI taxonomy): Eukaryota > Viridiplantae > Streptophyta > Pinopsida > Pinales > Pinaceae > Picea > Picea mariana. The sequence goes on from JASDQU010014484.1 coordinate 39,826, forward strand.
ATGTAATAGACTTTACAGTCAAATATCTGGACGGAAGTAGTATTCTAGTCTCATACACCTAGTCAAGAATTATTTTCCATTAACAACAAATCATCATTCCAGTTCTAGTATTATGTTGTGTTGGTAAACCTATGGAGCCTATGCAATTGCCTGATTTTTAAAATACACACATTATGTAAAAAAAATCAGAGTTTGTGTGTTATCTTCAATGCATCAAAAGGTGTAAAGATACAACCTGGAAGAAGATATCCAATGATATCCACAGCTGTGGTTAGAAGTGACTACAAACCCATATGGAAACCCTAAATAAAATGAAAGTAAAAACCCAAGCCGTTGTGGTCTGACGAGCACTAGGGCATGGGCTCTGTGGGTGTGGAAGGAAACAAGAGACCAAGGGCCAAAAGACAGGGGGATGAGCCGATCCACACAATCATTCATTGGAGAAATAAAATAACCATGGAGCTATGTTTGCAATAAACTTCTATGGAAAATAAATAAAAAAGGCATTCTTGATTATAGATTGAAATAGGGATGCAATCACTCAACACTGAGCTTAACCGAAGACTAACCAGAAGATGAGGTGCACCCTTATGTTGAGAGATGTTGAAATCAATTGCGCATAGTGGAAGGCTAAAGAGATCCAGGAATTTGAATTTATTGCCTTGTCTTCTCCAAATTCTATTGAGGACATATTAAACAACAAAATTACAGAAACCCTAAAAAAATTCCATGGGGATATGCTTCTCAGACAATATCAATCTTTTCTCTCAGGCAACAATTTCACAACAACATCATCCCCAAATACCTAATATCAACTTCTTCAACCCAAATAAGTCCATCTTAGATGGACATCAAATCTACCTATCATTGTAAGGGAAAAGGGAAAATCGAACAATTTGTGGTAGGAGAAAGACCTAGCAAATGAAGTCTGGAACAATCATGCACTTAAAGTGGAAGGTTTGTTGTTTTAAATCACAATACACCAATTGAGACATAGAATTTCAGATTTATTTTCCAATTTCATTGTATATCTATCTTTTAGATTTACAATTCTATTTTTATAATGTAGTTTTATTCTCAAAATGAAAAATCAAAATAAGTTAGATTCATTTAAAAAAAACTAAAGTTCATTACTCAACCAACATTCTTATACTTTTTAGCTCAACAACAAGAGCATCATATAAACCAATTTAAGGGCATCACATAAACCAATTTAAGGGCATCACATGTCACTTACAAAGAATTGAACCAATGTGTGGAGGGTAACAACCATTCCTCCCAACCAACCAAGCTACATCCAATGGACAATTTTTTATTTTTTATTATTAATATTTAATAATCATTTTATGAGACATAACTTTTAACCAATGCATATACTTGCTTTTCCATAATACTTTACTTTAATTCAACATCCCTTAATTCTTTGCTTAAAAATGTTATTAGCTCTTCATGCCCTTCATTATTCTTTTGTAATAAGATAGTTGCAATGGTACTTTTAGAAGCAAAATAAAATATTAGGAAATCTTTATCATAATTATGACTGATAATCTCTGGCTTCAATAATCCATTTTATTTCACTGTCTTTCTTGAGCATATCTATGATAATTTTCATGATTTCTGCAAAATTTGGAATGAATCTCCAGAGAAAATTTATCTTACCTAAAAACGAATGAGCCTCTTTTTTGTTCCTTGGTAAGCCTATTGATTTTATTACTTCAAATCTTTCAGTATCTATTCTAACTCCCTATTTAGATACTATATAACCTAGCAAATTTCCCTCATTCATTGCAAAGTACGACTTCTTAGGATTTAGGGATAAACCGATTTTTCAACACTTCATGAAAGTCCACCTTAAGTGTTTAAGGTGATATTCATCAGATCTTGAGAACATAGTCATGTGATCCAAGTAAATGACTATGAATTTATCCTTTTCTCCCACAAAATCTATATCCATGGCTCTTTGGAAAGTATCCCATGCATTGATCGGTCCAAAAGGCATCTTGCCATACATGAAATTTCCCCAAGGTGTAGTAAATGCAGTCTTCTCTCTATCATCAAGATGCATAGCTGCTTGATTGTAACCTGAAAATCCGTCCATCATTGATATTCTAGTAGATCCCACTACTTTTTGTAATATGTGGTCCTTTTTGGGAATGAGGTAGTTATCCTTTAATGAGTGCTTATTCAAATTTTTGAAGTCTACACACAATCTAATCTCCCCATTCTTCTTCCTTACAGGGACTAGATTTTCCACCCATTCTAAATATCTAAGAGGGATGATGATCTTGACATCTAGTAGTTTTCTAATTTATTTCTTAATGATGGTAATAAAATAGGATTGACTCTTCTAAGCTTCTGCTTGAAAGGTTTTGTACCATGTTTCAAAGGTATTCTATGCTAAATAATACTAGTGTCATAGGTTTTCAAATCTTCATATTTCGATGCAAAGACATCTACATATTGTTTAAAAATATCCACATACCTTTGCTTTAGATCAACATTTATTTGCTTGGATAACTTGATGTAATTAGGTTCCTCATCAATGCTTATGTTGCAATCATTTACATTCTCATCCTTTGGGTGAACAATAGGCTTAATAGGCACATCATTCATATCAAATAATTGCTCAAGAGGTACCAATCCTTTTGGAATAAAATTGTTTTTTAATTGCAAGATTTTGTGATTTGCCATGCAATTGTTAAACTTTGGGATTGACTCAACCTCTCCCTCAAGCAAATCTCCAATCCCTTTATCTTCATCAATATCAATATTGATAGCTGGAAACTCTTCTATTACTTCCAATATTCTCTTAATCTGTTGATCATCTTCAAACACCCGCCGATGCTTGATATTGTTTGTTATAGATGGCATATATCTCATTTCTGTTTCATATTTGACTTGAGGTATATTTGGAGTTTCAAAAGTACTAACAACCATAGTTTGCTTGGTGGTTAAATTCTCTAGGGACAACAATGATATTAAAGGCTTCAAAGAAGTTATCTATTGGATCAAAAACTTGATTTATATATGCTCTCATTCTTGTGTGTTTTGTTTGACAAATACTTTTTACCTATTGCACTACCAATTCTGAATCCCAAAAAACTGAAAGTTTTTTAATTTTTAACTTCCTAGTAGCTTCTAAGATTAGAATTAAAGCCTCATATTCAACAACATTGTTTGTAACTTCAAATTCTAGTTTGTAGGACTAGGAAATTTTCTCCTTTATGGGAGAAATTAACACTATCCTAGCTCCAACACCTTCCTTAGAATATGCCCAATCAAAATAGAGTTTCCATATTTCTTCATTTTTAACCCCACAATCATAGGAAATTTTTTTGGACCTAGTACCTTCTTCATGTCCCTCATTTATTGATAAAATGCAACAACCCATATCATCTTCCACAACATATATAGGGTGATTCTTAGGATTATTTTGATCATTCACCACATAAGAAAATTTAGTCTCCCTGTATAACCTTTTGTTTTCTCCTCCAAAGACTAGGACTGTGGAAAAAGTCATATCCATATGCATTATACCCCCTAGCTTACCTGCCCAAGTTCTAGACAACAACATACCATAATTCAGAGGTACATCTGCTACTACTACATCCATCATAATGCTCTTCTCAGGTAACTGAGTTAAAGTCACCACCAGATCCTTTATCATACCCTCACACTTAACTTTCCTTGAATCAAATGAATATAAATCATGACAGGGTATAGTTATCTCTAATCCAACCTTTTATATTATTGTCTTACACATTATATTATGTGAAGCCCCACAGTCCAACATGTAGTTGTGTAACAATTTATCATGAATATTTGAAGTTAAATAAAAATGAGCAACAACATTTTCTTTGTCATCAATGTGTGGTCCAAACATAATAGCAGGACATTCATAGTGTAAGTTTAAAGTATCCAGTTGATTGCTTGTCCCTACTCCTTATATAAATTTTTCAATTTGTTTATGATAGAGAGTATTCTTGGCCAATTCAATTAAAGGAACATGTATTCTAATTTTTCCCAACTCCTGTTCAATATTAAAATGTGAAACATCGTTATTATCTCCTTTCTTCTCATTGTCGATTTTCATTTTTTCTTGATTATCAACCTTCTTTGTAGAAATTACTACTTCATTTGTCTTATATTTAACTTGAATTAAAGACAACCTTTTTGGTTGTGGGTGTCTGTCTTGTTTACCAATACTTGGTATTGGTTCGAGGTCATATTTCTTGTATAATTCATGTTGGAAAGAATCAACAAACAATATGTATTGAGAGGATGATAATCCCAATCGCCTCATGTCCTTATCCAAATGATGTTGTTTGGAACTAAGGGATTTCTCATAGTTGGTATGAGTTAGGTGGATCACACTAGTTTAATATTGAATCAAGTGCATTTCTTCTTGAAAATCAACATACTCTTCATCTACAACATCATCAAGTAAATTATTCTCATTGTTATTTTTGACAGGTGGTTGAATAGGTTGGTCTTCATTTATTCTTTCCCTACTCATAATATGTGGGTTAAAAGGTCTCCTGAATTGATTAGGATTTCTAGGTCCTCAATCTTGATTTGATTTAATAGGATTATTACCCTCAACTTCAAGTCTAGTCAGTTTATTAGATAAATTTCTGATGAGTTTAGACATTTTTTCAATCTTGGCCTCTTGAGAGTCTTTTCTAGAACCTGAAGTACCAACTTCTTCTTTTTGCTTCTTTTTATATTTATCTGTTTGATTTGCTCTAGGTTTAAGCTTACACGAGGAAGTCATATTACCCTCAATGTCTATGGAATCATCTTGCATTATGAGGAGGGTTTCATATCTTTTTTCCCTCAACATCATGGCAAAATCAACTTCAAAAACTCTAACATAAGTAACTTTAGCCACTGCTTGAGAAGGATTGATGTCATGAAGAATTTTATTATACAACTTTTTAAACCTATTATTAAATTCCACCACAAATTCCCCAACCTTCTTCTTTAAAGACCCAAACTCAATTAAGTAATACAAGTGATATATTTTCTCTCCCCACTGCCTCATAAATATTTTTGCTAGAACAAAACAAGAATTAATTGAGGCTGGAGGTAACCCCTTAACCATTTCCTGACATCTCCCTCTAAGGTTTGGAAAAAAAGTCTCATAAAAATATCATCATTCTATTTAAACATATTATCAGTGAAATCTTGAAAGGCTGACATATGTTCTTCAACAAATATACTCTTCTCCCCATTATATGTTGTAGTAGTTTAAGGTTGTTGGAATACTGAGGGGGGTGGCGGGGTGAATCGATATGGACACTTTTACCAGTTTTAACCACAATATATAAAATTGAACTTTATTAGCAATATATCATCAATGTATCATCTATGATTGCAATCAATATATCATGAGAATATAATCATAAACACCATCACATCAAATACATAGTACACCAATATTTACATGGAAACCCAAATGGGAGAAAACCACATAATGCTTTCTTATACATATCAAGAATTCATTCATAGGAAGCACCAAATTTCTAATTCTCTAGCTGCAACTGGAAGGAGGCTCCAACCCCCTATTTAAAGGCTCCAACTTGAAGGAAGCTCCAACTCCATGAATTCTATGGCTCCAAACAGAAGGAGGTTACAACCCCCTGATTCTCAGGCTCCAACTTGAAGGAAGATCCAACTCCATGATTCTCTAGCTCCAACTAGAAGGAGGCTACAAACCCCTAATTCTCAGGCTCCAAATCAAAGGAAGCTCCAACTCCATGATTCTCCGAAACCAACCAGAAGGAGGCTACAACCCATTTTCCTTGCCTCGTCCTACCACCCTGAAATATAAGTGTAGACCAACTGTCACCACAACAATCACTGCCACTGCCACTTCCACTGTCACTGTCACTGCCACTGTCACTGTCACTGCCACTGTCTCATCAACATGTAACCTGCCACTATATCCAACCTATCACATCAACCTGTACAACCTATCACTATCACATCAACCTGTACAACCTATCACTATCACATCAACCAACCTGATCAACCTGTCCAACATGTCACTGTCATCGATGATCAACCAGATCCTTTCACATGGATCATATACCAAGGACACCTCTCAACTAGATGTCCAACATCACCAACACATGCCTCTACCAAGCATGTACCAATATCACCAACATACCATCACAAGATATGTCTCTCAACCATGTACCGAACCATCAACCTCAACTATCAACCATGTACATCAACACCATACAAAGTACCAATACTGTACCATACCATGTGCCAACCATGCACATCGACCATAAAAAGTGTCTCAACCATATACGATATCATGCCATACACCATATACCAATATAACAAGGATATGAACAAAAAATGTACCTTATTAGATATACCTCAACCAACATGTACCATAAATCCAAGATGTTCTTCAAGTCATATACCAAAGCTCACAAACACATGCCTCAAGCATGCTCCTCAATATCACTAAGATGCAACCTCATAACGCATATAATAACATACCTTTTACATATGTAACTTACCTGGTGCTTCTGAACCTGATACACAATCCTGTAGCTTCACCTTAGACCTCAAAAACCAGGAAAAAGCTTACTCCTTCACTTCTGTATTTTCCTTGTAGGACAAAGACTACCTATCACGCGAGGCCTCACGTTGCGTCCACTATGCAACCCGCGGGGTCTTCGCGGGACACCCTATGCCTGACCCGCAAGAGCCAGCCAGATAAGGGTTACAAAAAAACCTTAGCACTCTATAGCTTTGAAACTTTCTCTCTTTCCTCACACTTTCTCCACTTCCTCAATCATGACATCAAATTTACCAAAAGACCAAAATACTAGACCATAACATTCACAAGATAGATATTCAATGTAAGTGAATGTATCCTTATGAGAGACTCCTTGAGCTGTTTATATATTTTTTCATAGTAAACTCTTTCCTTAAGCTTAGGGATTCTAGTACTTTCTTTTTATAACAACTTTATCCTTTCATTCATTGACTTGTAACCAAATAGGGGCTTCTTGGCCATTCTTTGGGGCTTCCAACCTCAAAAGGCCATATCTCCCTAATTGTGAGGAATTACATGGTGTACCACATATCACTAGAAATGAAATAAAGAGGACTATCCATATATGAGTATCTTTCCCGCATTTACACTGTCCTTCATGTCCATATTCCTAAACCAACTTCGGGTCCCATGACCACACCTCGACTAACTCACCATCAATATCAAACACATCTCTAGGGATTCCATACTTCTCCTAGGGTTGACACCAATCTCCAAGGGTTGAGATCAATATTCAAGGGTTGAAATCAATGAAAACCAACTATCCAACAATATCCCCCTTTGGAATTGATGGCAACATTAATGACATGTATTGATGGCAACACTCATGCTCATGCTTCTCTTGTGACCATCTCTCCCCCTGTATCCATGCCATTGCTCTTGTCTCTCCCCCTGTATCCATGCCATTTCTCTTGTCTCTCCCCCTTTGACATCAATGGAAAAGGGTGTCTCTCCTTGGGGCTTCTCCCCTTGTCTTCATGCCTCTGATCTTTCTCTTCACGTGTTTCCATGTTCCTCTTCTCTCTAGAAAAGAGTGACTCCCTTTGGGGATACTACCCTTGTCGTCATGCATCTGTTCTTTCTCTTCGTTACCATGACTTTGTTATTTCTCTCCCTCTTTGATAGAAGGGTAACTCCCCTTGTTGATATGTCTCCCCTTGTTTGCATGCTAATGATCTTCCTTTATGGATCTCTTTCTATGATAATTTCTTCCCTTAACTTCTTTGCAAGATGTCATGTAGATCAATGTAGGACTACCTGTACATGTTTCCTTTCCTCTCTTCCACTGCTGCTTATTGTCCATTGGTTCTTCCTCTTGAAATTATTTGACATATATACAAATAATTCATTACTTTATTTCTTCATTCACTTGTCAAGTTCACTTGACCATATTGTTCAATTATTTTCTTATGATGATATAGATTTTGCTGACGGTTTCTCTTTTCCTGTTCTGTTATTCCTTTCACTGCTTGTCTTTTTGCGACCAACTGATTCCAATTGTAAATACACTGCTATGCATATTCTTTGACCCATGCTTTCTGTACCTGCTAAACATCTCATGAATCCATATCCATCCATATGTCATAGAATTTCCATAACAATTCTACTCAACTGTCCACAATGCTGATTCATCTGTCACTGTACTATCATGAAGGATTCATGACTGCAACTGATCATCACATATTCCTATTTCTTCAAACTGAATCAAATGTGTCCACTAGTCTTCTCTATCCTCAAATCAAACTATACATATTTGGAATAACCTGTTATGAAGATATCCCTACTTGAATACATGCATGGAATACAATCATAAACTTCTGTCCATGTAACTGCCAACTGACACCTATGTGGGAACACTACTTATCAACCGATCAATCTGTCACACTGTACTTATGTTATCTAACTTCTTTGAATCTGTATCTGCAAATACTTCAAATTTCCTCAAGGATGGTTCTCTGATATGTAGTAGCCACTGCACCAACTCCCCCCGTTCAATATTCATATTTACTGGGAGTCTCCAAGAAGGATGGCTTAGAAAAATACCCACTCTGATGCAGAGTAATCTTCCTCTTCATCTATAGACTCATAATCTCCCTGAACTCCAACTTCTTCCTTTTTTCCCGTGGATTGATTCTGATCTTGCACTAAAATTCCTGAAAGTACAATCTCTTGGGATTGTTCTTTATTCACCTTCTCTTCTTTTCTTTCTTTCACTACTACCAATTCTGCGATCTATGGGACTTGTTTTGTATTCACATGTCCTTCTTGATTTCCATTTATTCTCAAAAATTCCTGTATCTGACATCTTCCTTTTTCCCTGTAGATTTTCCTTCATCTTGCACTATTTCCAATCCCGAGAGTTTGACTTCTGGGTGTAATTCATTCATCTGATCTTCCTTTACCTGTTTTTTTTCTCTTTTCCATACTTTCTTATATTTGATATCAGTGTTCTCTTTTATAGAAGTATCCATCATGCTTCTACAATCAAAAGCTATGTGTCCATATTTATGGCATTTGTAACATTCAATGTCATGTGGGGCCACATAAGTTTTTCTTGCTTGAACATTTCTTCCATAAGCCTTGCAATCTGCAACTTTATGTCCAAAGTTAGTACATTGAAAACAATGACCATAAAAGAAATTTACATACCTAGGAGTGAATGATCTTCTTTTTGGTGTATTCCTTCTAAATTCTTGTCTTGGATGATCATGATCTTCTCTTCTATGGATCCCTTCATTATGATTGAAGCTTATTTGCTGCTTGAATGTGGAAGGTCTTGTTGAAGATGTATCTCTTTTATACTCATTCTTCTTTGAATCTTGCTGACCGTGATTCCTTCCTTTGAGTATTTTTGCATAACGTTTTTCTTCATTCTACCTTTCTGGCAACCTAGAGTGCTTCTTTTCAACATTCTATATTGATGATGTGGATGTTTCTTTCTCTTCAACATTCTTGCTAAGCTTGAAGATTTTAACTCTCAATGTGACAACTTCTTCTTCAAGATTCTCAGCCTGTTCTTCATCATCATCTGAATCTTCATGACTTCTTCTGTTCTCCTTGCTTCTTCAAGTTGGATCTTCGAGGAGATGATTTCTTTTTCAAGTCTTCTCTCTTCTTGATCAAATTCTTCTTCAAGTTGATTTAAATCCTCATTTATTTCCTTGAGATGATATGTCCAAATATTCTCTCTCTTCTCTGCTTCCTTTCTTTCGGCTTCCAGACACTGCTTCTCTTCCATCTAAATTTTGTATGTTCCTTCAATCCTTCTGGCTTCTTCCAGCTGATATTTTAGATTCACGATGACCTGTTGGGATTCTTTGAAACTTCCTTGAGAATTCTTCTTGACTAATTGTTACTTAAGAAACTTTTTTTTCTTCCTTTCTTTTTTCAATTCGACTAAAGCACTGTTTAATTCTGCTTCAAGATCTACTATGCCTTCTTCACAATTTGGTTCTTCTGAATCTGTCTAACATGACGATAATCTTTCTTATTGTTCTATTCCTGCATTTTATTTATCATTATTTGGCTCAGTGATGGGAGATTATTCAAAATAGATATTATGTAGCTTATCCCATAGTTCCTTAGCTGATGAACATTTTCCAACTTTCTCTCTTACCAGATCAGGTAATCCTTCCTAGATAAAATCCATTGCTATTTTGTTATTTATTTTTAATTCCTTCTTGGATGCAGTCTTCGGTTTTTTTGTAGTGGTTCATTATGTAATGAATGATTTCCAAACATCATATCCCTATGCCTATAAAAATACTTTCTCTCTTCTGCTCCATATCTCATAGTCCAGACCATTCTGACCATTGAACATTGGTGCTCCATTCTCAATGTAATCCATGATCTACCTTCCAGTGGTAAACCTGTTTCCTAAAGGAACCTGCTCTGATGCCAATTGTTGGAATACTAAGAGGGGGGTGAATCAATATGAACACTTTTACCACTTTTAACCACAATATATAAACTTCAAATTTATTAGCATTATATCATCAGTGTATCATCTATGATTCCATTCAATATATCATGAACATATAATCATAAACGAAATCACATCAACATCGTCACATCAAATACACAGTACACCGATATTTATGTGGAAACCCAAATGGGAGAAAACCACGAAATGATTTCTTATATATATCAAGAATTAATTCATAGGAAGCACCATCTTCCCAATTCTCCAGTAGCAACTAGAATGAGGATCCAACCCCCTATTTACAAGATCCAACTTGAAGGAAGCTCCAACTCCCCGAATTCTTTGGCTCCAACTAGAAGGAGGCTACAACCCATTGATTCTCAGGCTCAAACTTGAAGGAAGATCCAACTCCGTGATTCTCTGGCTCTAACTAGAAGGAGGCTACAACCCCCTGATTCTCAGAATCCAACTTGAAGGAAGCTCCAACTCCCTGATTCTCCGGCACCAACTAAAAGGAGGCTACAACCCCATTTCCTTACCCCATCCTTTCACCTTGAAATATAAGTGTAGACCAAATGTCACTGCCACAATCACTACCATTGTCATTGTCACTGCCATTGTCTCATCAACCTATAACCTATTACTATATCCAACCTATCACATCAACGTTTCCAACTTGTCACTGTCACCGATACTCAACGAGATCCTCTGACATGGATCATATACCAAAGACAACTCTGAACTAGATGTCCATCATCACCAACATATGCCTTTACCAAGCATGTACCAAGATCACCAACATACCATCACAAGATATATCTCTCAACCATGTACTGAACCACCAACCTCAATTATCAACCATGTACATCAACACCATACAAAGAACCAATCCTGTACCATACCATGTATCAACCATGTTCCAACTATGCACATCAACCATAACAAGTGTCTCAACCATATACCATATCATGCCATACACCATATACCAATATAACCAAGATATGAAAAAACAATGTACCTTATCAGATATACTTCAACCAACATGTACCATGCATCCAATATGTGCCTCAAGTCATATACCAAAGCTCACAAACACATGCCTCAAGCATGCTCCTCAACATCACCAAGATGCAACCTCATAACACATAGAATAGCATACCTTTTACATATGTAACTGATCTGGTGCCTTTGAACCTAATACACAATCCTATAGCTTCACCTCATACCTCAACAACTAGGAACAAAAATCCTCCTTCACTTCTGTCTTGTCCTTGTGGGATGAAGACTACTTGTCACGCGGGGCCTCACATGACATCCACTATTCAACCCACGGGGTCCTTGTGGGACACCCTATGCCTGACTCGCAAGGGACAACTAGATTAGGGTTACAGAAGAACCGTAGCACTCTGTAGCTTTGAAACTTTCTCTCTTTCCTCCGACTTTCTCCACTGCCTTAGTCACAACATCAGATTTACCAAAAGACCAAAATACTAGACCATAACATTCATAAGATAGATATTCAATGTAAGTGTATGTGTCCTTATGAGAGAATCCTTGAGGTGTTTATATACTTTTTCATAGTAACCACTTTCCTTAATCTTAGGGCTTCTAGTACTTTCTTGTTATAACAACTTTATCGTTTCATTCATTGACTTGTAACCAACTAGGGGCTTCTTTACCATTCTTCAGGGCTTCCAACTTCACAAGGCTATATCTCCATAACCGTGATGAACTACGTGGTGTACCACATATCAACAAAAATTGCATGATGAGTAATATCCATCTATGAGTGTCTTACCTGCACTTATACTATCCTTCATGTCCATATCCCTCAACCAAATTTGGGTCTCATGACCACACCTCAACTAACTCATCATCAATCTCAAACACATCTCCAGGGATTCCAAAATTATCCAAGGGTTGAAACCAATCTCCAAGGGTTGACATAAATATTTAAGGGTTGACATCAATGACAACCAACTATCCACACCAACTTCCCAACAAAGGTAATTATCAGGGAGATCATGAACATTTTGAGGAAGATTTAAAGGGCCATATATAACTGCTACCCATGTGTTTACTAGTCATGGAGGTAGTGGTTTATTTCCACCACCCCTACCTCCTCCTATTCCAACCATTAGGTGATTAAGAATCAAACTCATGGCTTCATAAGACAAAGGAGGTCTAGATTTTTTCAAATAGGGCCTTAAATAAGAACTTTATGAGTGAGGAAATTATAAAGGGGAATCTTGAAAATATATTAATGGATGGTTAGAGAATATCAGAGAAGAATTTATCTCTTTAGAAGTATCTTGAATACCTACTTGTTTATTTACTTGATAACCATAAAGAGGAAAAAGTGTTGATCGAGGATTTTACATGATGGAAAAGATACTTCCCTCTCTCTCTGATATTCCTCTAGGTAACAAACCTTTCAAGGTTTGAATAGACTGGAATATTTGCAGGATCAGGGTTCTCCATGGAATTATTTATTGTAGATTCCATATTTATAACTGTGGAGTCAGCAGGTGAAATATAAACAACCAATGCTTTGGGTCTTGTTCACCATCAAGAATTAAGTTTTAAAATTGTCATTTCCCAAAGAAAATATCTTCAAACTTCGATCCCCAAAAACAACGCCAAGAAAAATGTTATTCCTTGAGATGTTCCACAATGTAATTGGAACTATGCCAAGACATGTCAGAGCTAAAACTTAGATATGGTTTTAAAGTTATCCCGTGTTGGAACTTATCATAATATTTTTCTTTACTTTCTCAAAACTCTCACAATCACTCCAGACATGATGAAGATGACTCTCAACCCAAGATGCATTTTCCCATATTTATTAGACCTTGGAAATTTAAAAGGATATGGATAGATGAATCTCAAAAATAAAACAATTAACATGCAAGGTATTCGTATGAACAAATCTTGCAGTCTTAATAAAATAAAATGTACTGAGCATTAAGAATTCAAAAGCGAAAACATGTAGATCTAGAATAAATTCCGATCACATAAAAAACACCATACATTTACAATGGATATGATGTCAATGGTTGCAGGCGGATTTCATTAATGATTTAATTAAATGTACAAAGTTAGAAGAATAATTGTGGCTTTACATGAAGAATACAATGGAGAACAATGTAATGTTATAGAATGATACAATCATGGTGAATGGATCTCTACAAGTAATAAACCCTCTTCTCATAATCTCTCTTCTTTCCTATGAGCCCTGCTGGTCTAGAAAAATATGAGAATACGTTCCATTATGATCCCCCAAAAATGTTGACCCCTGCCATATTTGCTTCACTCCTTTACAATTTTGCTCTTGTTCGAAAACCACTTCTTGAAAATGCTTTGTGATTTGTTGTTCTTGATACCACTTCTTGTTTCTTGAAGTGTTTTGACTTAGTAACAATTTTATTTGCATAGTAAAACCAATTACTATATTTACCCCTGTTGGGATGATTGAGAGCTGATTGGTTCTCCTTGCCTTAGAAAATGTATTTTAGTAAATTTACACATGTGCTTCCACTATTTTCCCATTGGGTACCTCTGATCATTTAGAGTCCTCACTACCTCATCCAAATTAGTATACTACTCATATGATGGTTGAGGTAATTTTTTGAAGATCATCTTTATATTATCAAGTAGTTCAAAATCGTCTACCAACAAATCCATTACATCTTGGCCCTTCAAAGTCCCTTCCAACTTGCCAAACTTGTCATGACTGTTTCTCCTTACATCCAATAATTTATGATAATTATTCTCTGAATACAAATCTCCATTTCCATCCCAAAAACATGGCAGCCCATGCTTTATAACATCGTTAAAAATCTTCTTGAAAGACCCAATTTACCCCATAAGATTATAGGATTTATTTTCAGAATTTTGGGGGATAGAAGACAATCATCAAACCTAAGATAGTCTCATCTATTGTCTTGTCATGCTCATAACCCAAAATTTGGCATATCATTGTAATGGCATGTTTGGTTATCTCAGGGAAAATATCTGACTTATAACCTAATATAGTCTCATCAAACCAAAATAACACAAGGCAAACATCAGACCTAAGATAGTATCATATATTATTTTTTCATTCTCATAACCCAAAATTTGGCATATCAGTGTAATGTCATGTCTAGTTATCTCAGGAAAAATATCTGACTTATAAGGTGGTGATCCAACTAGAAGTGGAACATTATGGTCTAGGAGATTAATCAATAGACTATTTTTTTAAGGTTGCAACAATCCATGATACTCTAGGGCCAAAACATCATCATCTAAAGTTTCAGAGGCGGATAGGTTTTGAAATTGAAGCATCTGAGCAATGGATTCTCTATTTATATGGAAGATTACCCTAGAGTGGTCAATGGAAAAAATAAATCTCTTCTCAACTTGGTAATTTATGGCACACCAATTAACTAGTTTGGGGAAATGGTAGGTTTGGGGCACAATTTCTCGGGCAAGGTTTGATTTCCACAAATGAAAATAGTCATTATCACTGTTAGCATCGACCTGGTCCCTTTGAGTTAACTGGAAGAGGTTTGGGAATGACATAGCTAAGTCACAAACATTCCCTTCTCTGTCAACTAGGTGGTCATAAGAGACATTGGGCTTATTGGGTGCCTGAATTCGACTAGGTTTCGACGGGGTTGACATAATAACAAATTGGAAGAGAAAACAAGCCTTAAAATGGAAAGAGGAGGGTCAATATGCACAAAAATACCTCTTTTTTGTAGTATCAGGTAAGTGTACAGGATTCCAAGTAGGATTCTTTGTCAATATTTACTTTATCTAGTAAAATGTTTCAACAATGACACATAAGTACCCTATTTTGTCCCACTGGGTCCGTTTATCCATTTTTTATAAAATTAAAAGTGAGGTATCTATTTGGCATCGAGGTTGAGCCACTTGTCCCAATATCTTCCTCATCCCCTACGAATGTCATTTTGAAATTTGGGTTCCACTGCCACTTGTTCTATTTTGATACACATGTGTGGACACACATCTATCATACGGGTGCTTGACAAGACCAAAAAAATATGTGACGCATATGCACTAGGTGTTGACACATACATGACATGTGTAAATGTGGGGTAACTAGTGTTGGGTGGAGAGACAACTGTTCCCCATTCCCTGATGATGGCATTTCATTGGGGCTTGGGTGGTTTCCAAAATGTTTTTGACTATGTGGTCTCACTAAAAACGTTCCACGTGTCCACAACGGTTTACCACCTCGCATTGGGCGAGGGATGATAACCCCCATGCTAGTTGATGATGTGAAATGCATTCTTGACCATTGATTTGATCTTTGATTTATCACATCACAACTTCTGCCCCACACCCTCGGTTTCTAGCACCTAGTCACATGGTTAGAGTTTAACACCTACTCTACTCATTGATCGTTAATATATTAGCCCCCCTTCTCCTATGTTAAGCTCTAGGTTGCTTGTTTTCAAGATCTCAATTTCCCTTTAAGATCTCAAGGATTATCTGCTCCTAATTGGATCATTATATTATTTTTCATCTATTTGGATGCTTTTAGAGTGGAAAAAATTGGAGGAATAAGATTGCAGGGTCATTTGAGTGGCAGGTCCTAGTTTTGAAAATTGGGGTCTGGAACCTTTCAGATCCATTTTGAGGAATTAAATGGAATTGTTTTGGGTTTTGGTGTTCAAAACTTGTTCCCACCCCCCTGACAGTGTTTTACACTCTGATACCTTTCCAATGGTGGAAACCACGATTCAATCAAAGTTCATATGCAAATGTTATGCCTCCCATAAGTTGACCTACCGTGTTGACCACCTTGGTACGAGAGGATGCCACATCATCCCCCATTACTCAAGCATATGGGGATATCCAAGTGAGGAATTTCAATAATATTCTAGAATCTTCAAAACCCAACCAAAATTGAGAGTTTAGGAAGTAAAAAACCTACCCCTAGATGGCTATCAGGCTATGTTAAATAGCAGGTCACTAGGAGGAGATGGGATTCCATTATATACTATTGTATTTTGTTTCATATATAATCAAAGCAATTGGGAGTAGGAAATTAGAGAGCATAACAAAGGGGGTTAATGTTCTGTAGAAACCTAATAGGCCACAAGTCTCAAGTAAGTCCATACAGAGTACCTTCTCCTTTGTACTTGCATTATTTCCATACCAAAGAAAAGAGAGTAGAGCAACCTCAAATTCTAGCTAGGTTTTCTCCCATAAGGGTTTCCATAGAAAATATTTGTTTCATTTTGTGGATGATGTGTGATTGTATTTTACTCTTCTCTATTTTCCAAATTTTATCTATTTCATGCATAAATAGAAAATCAATAACTAAATATTCTGTAAATCTAAAGGAATTTAACCTTCATAGGTAGATTTTGGTTTTATTTATCAGATCTGTTGTGATGAACTATTTTAGTGGAATATCCACAATAGTTTACAGATCATATTGGTATCAAAACATGTTTTTATTTTTGGCATTTTTGGGAAGTTGCAGTATCCAAGAATCATATTAAAGAGAAGTTGTAGAAACCCTAGCCATGGTGGATGAGTCTGTTCATAATAACCCTTGAGATCCAGCATAAGAGAGATTTGAGTGGTTGGAAGCAAAAATTTTCAACATCATTCGCAATATGAACCTCCTCATGGTGTATCTATAAAGAAATATTAGACCGCTCGTAGATGACAAAGGATATAACTTAGATATCAGATCAGAGGAGAAATCAAGAGATTGGGAAGACTCAAGAAATGAGTCATAGAAAGAATCCGAGAAAGAGAAGCTGAGTTCGAGTGTCGTTAACCCTTCACAGTCCCTATTCAATATGGAAGAGAAAGTGGACATAAATCCATACCAATATGAGATCTATGCATTAAAACTGAATCATTAGTTGCAATGACTAGAAGTTTATTTTAATGTTCACCATATAGATTGAAGGGAAGAATATTTCATTTGCTTGATTGAAGTTAGAGGGCCATGCTTTAACTTGGTGGGAAATCCACATGGAAACATTTAGGCTGGAGGGTGATTTTCCAGTAATTAGTTGGGAGGACTTAAAAACCCTCATCAAGTCCCAATTATACACTATTGGGTATGTAGAGGACCAATAGATACGGTGGAACTACTTCAGGCAGGTAGAGTGTATAGGAATACACCACTAAGTTAAAAAATATGGCCATGTTGTTGGGTATCTCTTAAAAGAAACTATATGTAATCCTAAAGTATATAGGGGGCTTACATAATCATCTATGAAAGCAGGTGATGCTCTTCAAGCCAAGGATAGTGGATGAGGCATGTGTACATAAACAATACCTAGAAAACATAGGCCAAAAGAAGGGGCGACCAAGTGGTTCAAAGCAAAAAGAGCACTGTGAAGCTTCCAAGGAGGGGAAGAATAATTGGAAAGGGGGAAAACATAAGAAGACATAAACCACTACACATTAGTGCAAAGATAAAAACAACCATTGAAATCATTGAAACATTTATGGCCACACCAAGGAAAAATGTTGGAAACTACATCTAGAGCTAAACTCCAAGAACTTCAAGAAGGACATAAAGGAAAATAACCTTCTAGCCATAGATTCAAGTAATCAAGTTGAAATTAGCTCGGATGTGGATGAAAATATTGTCTGCACATCTATGTATAAGGAGGTGAATCTGAGTAGCCTTCATCACCAAGGAGAGAAGGAGGTGAATCTGAGTAGCCTTCATCACCAAGGAGAGAAGGAGGTGACAAATCTCTTCCACATCAATATTCAGGTCAAGAAGACCAAGATCGATTCTTTGTTTGAATCTAATTCATAGGATAATATCATAATAGAAGATTTGGTCAAAAATATTGGATTGGAGGTTTGTTGGGCCCTTCATTTTTGTTGTTAGAAGTTGCGGAAAGGATGCTACAGTTCCAATTTTGGTCAAACAAAAGTTGCTCAAGTCACATAGGAGCTGGACAACAAAACAAAGAAAGAAACCGAAAAACGGTTGGAAGGAAGGACAATGCAACACCAACATGGAGAAAGAGGTTACAACAGAACAAGAACAAGAAAGCATGCAAAGCCTTAAACTCGAAAATCCCAGTTGGCTTATATATATGGGATGAATACGATTGTAAAGGGTTGATTTTGGTTGTTGTTGATTATGATTATGAATTGTAGGTTGTTGGAATGGGTTCGAGTTCTATGTTATTTTCCATTTTGGGGTAAATGGTAATTAGATTTCTAAGAGTCTGGGTTTTGGAACTAGACCAAGTTTGTAAAGAGTCACGTCCTATTGTATTGGTGAAAGAGAAAGGGTTTTGGGTTAACCTTGTCTCTTAGTAATAAAGTTTGCTGTTAAGTTCTAGTATGACCGAACTATGTCTGTACCTAAGTAGCATTAGGTAATTGAGAAGAACCTTATGAAGTTAATACAAAGAGAGACCCAAAATTGGAAATTACTGTGTCTGTTTAGCTTCATATTGTCTTGAATGTTGTTCCATATTGTATTCATGTCATAACTGATTAATGGGATATAGTTTCTTTATGGTTGCAACACAATTCGTTTTTCTTTAATCCAAGTTAGGAATGTTTAGACAGTTCTGAGTTTAATCTATCTTGCGCAAGACTACATAGATCATAAGATTATATGGATTTGTCTAAGCATTCTTCTTACCCTTCCCTATTTTCCTTGTCTTGGTTGTGCTTCAGGTGAGACTTCTTCCCTTCAAGGAAGATGAAAATGCCAGCGCTCTAGACTACCTCGGTACCTTTTGTTGGTAACCTGAGAAGGACCTTGGTCTGATAAATTCCGCACCAAGAAAATGGTTCCGTTGCCGTGACCTGTTTCAAGAGGGACCATGTAGGGAGAATTCTTCCATGGATCCACCGATCTGATATTCACTAGTGGTGGGAGAAAAATTGCGACGAATTCATATGGAAAGAAGCAGAGTTGAGAGGTAAATCTGTGAAAGATACAAGAGAGGTTATCTTTTACTCATAAAGATCAAGTGACCAGTAGGAGATATTCTGGGTTAAATTTCTAGAAGAACTATTCCATTGGATAGAGAGGCTCCAAGAAGCTCCAGAATTCCAAGAACGAGTCAAGAAGACCTGTACTTGGGATACAAAAAATATTGCAGCACTTCATAGGATGGATCATCCGATAACGTGAGCGGTTGATTTTTGGGTCAATAGGACTCTGGAAGGATACATTATCGAGTTTGCAGCTGAGAACCACCAATATTTTTCAAGGGAAAAAGAAGATTTCAAGAAAGATGCACGGGGAAGGCTACTGAGAGAAATTCCCTTGTGGATTAAGGTATTCTTGATGGAGTAGGGGATGCTGACCATCTCCCCGATTGATATGACAACCTAAACACCCATGCTTGGGGTGGGGTGACTTTGGGGTGGGATCACAGCCTGAGAAAGGGTAGAGGGTTCTTTGACAAATGGGCAAGAGACAAGAAATGGATGCAAGGAACAGGCGAGCCTTGAAAAGTGGTGGCTAGGTAAGATAAAGAAAGAAGTGAAGCAGTCTGAGGTGTTGAGGAAAGAACTCAGACCAAGAGAAGTCAACAAAAGAAAGGAGGAAGAGTTGCGGAAGATGAGAAGACAGGAAAGACTAGCCAGTCAAAGACTATGTGAGACAGAAGCGCAAAGAGAAAGAAGTCCCCAAGAGGGTGGACAAGAAGAAGAATGTGTAGAAGCAAGATAAGATCAAGCCAACATGGATCTTATAGAAGAAAGAGAATATTCAAACCCGATACCAAGAAATATCGGGAGCCCGGTTAAAGAGACCGCTCCAGAGGATGAGAACGAGACCCCCCCGATCAATGAAACCCACCTAGAATCCAGTGGAACCAGCTCTGAATCACCCATCCCCCAAGTGTCTTCTATACCAGTGGTAAATCCTATACTACCTTCTTATGCTATTCCTATTTCGATTCAGTCAATTAGTCAGTCGCAGTTGGTGAGTACGAATACTAGGAGGATATTGGGATCCCCTATTAGATCACAACCAAGACCGTTAAGGTTTACTTTGATAGAAGAAGTAAGATCAACAATGGTTGGAAATGCAGGAGGCTGGATTGCTTGATACCCAGAATTTTGGGGTAAAGGAGATGAGGATGTTGACCAACATTGGTTTTTGTGTGAAGCGATTTGGAGATCCAGAGGGACCCTAGATGAAAATAAACTGGTTGAATTCCAAACTACCTTGAGAGGTCATTCTCTCAAATGGTACATGAAGGATATTGAGCCAGGAGGAGTGCAAGGACAAGCGTTAACACTTGGCCAAGTTTGGAAAAAAATCATAGCAAAGTTTAAGCTGCCTCAGTCGGAACAACAAGCACTGTCTGAGTTGCACAAGATTCAATAGAGGGAAGAAGAATTAGCTTGGGAATATATTTAGAAGTTTAAGGATGCCATTGGGAGGCTAGCACTTCCAATTCATGAAGATCACCAGATAGAATGGTATAACCAGGGATTGATACCTCTGACACAAATTCCATTAACGCAACAATGGATAGACTCCTTGACAGATGCCTTGGAAGAATCAATGAATATTGAAGCCATGACAGGATATCCAGGGAGCCTAAGGGTGACCAGACCTCCAACGGATGAAAATTTAGCACAACTACAAGGACAAATATCGACATTGACAGAGAAGATTCAAGAATTGATGATACCCAGACCAGGAAAACCTCAAGTCTGGTGTACTGGATGCTACACAGAGGGGCATCTGGCGAATGAATGTTCATGTATGAGGGGAATGGGACCTCTTCACAATTCTATGGGACCCTCATCAAGACCCATGAGAGGAGTTGCACAAGTATCTGCGAATTTACCATTCCATACCCCAACCCTGTATCATGCCTTTCCAGGTAATCAAGCATCACCGTCAGTGGAGTATTGCGAGATCTATCGAATTCATGGGAATGCACCAAGGAAGTTCCCTATTATTCAGAAGTATTCTACAATACTGAATACTGTACATTTTGAGTTCTGCGCATCTACCACGCATGATACAAATCAATGTAGAGCACTGGATGCACTTGCAGACATATTGGATCGAACATCATTCAGGGTGAATGAAACCCCTCAAGGACCAGAAACAACGCGAGGAGGTGGGGCTGGAGGAGAATTTAGAGGAGGAAGAACTGAGGGAAGAGGATCAAGTAAATGCTACAACTGTGATGAGTAAGGTCACATGGCTAGGGATTTTCCTCTGGTGAGATGACCATGGTTCTCACACTGTAGAACTAATGGGCACGCAACTGAAGATTGCCCAGAGCTAATTATGAAATGGGAAGATCGAGAACATCAAAGAGGAGCCAACGTCATCAGTTCATAGATAAAGAGGGTCATCAAAGGAGAACTACCCAAAATTAATATCATTACTCGAGGAGGAGCAAAGAATGGCGCAGATGTTGATAATATGCCTAAGATACAAAAAGAAACACCTAAGGAGGAGAAGTATGACCCTCTGAAACATAAGCTATTATTTAAAAATGCAATAGAAGTATTTCGAAGTATCCCTGGCCCTGAAATGGAAGAAAATCCCCCTCAACCCACTATTTATCCTAAGATTGTGCAATTCCCTGCATCACCCCCTCCCCCCCGAAACCCGTAATCTCGATGATACAACTTGAGCAGTCGCAAAACGTAGTTGACCTTTGGTTTCAGTTATTTTCTGATATTCTTGGGAATGGCCCACTGATAGAAAAGTTTCGCAATGCTCTATATCTAGTCCTAGGAACAAAGGAATCCCCAGGATCTAGAATAATGACTAATCTTCCTGAGAAGAACACTCAAAGAGTGAAAAGAAGGAAAATACGGGCAGGGAAAGTGTTTAGAATAGTAGCCCAACTAGATGAGTTTGAGATTAAGGATGTTATGTTAGATCTAGGATATTATGTTAACATATTGCCTAAAAAGACTTGATAAGGTTTAGGGAAATCGCACTTGATATATTCCCAAATCCAATTGAGAATGGCCAATCAATATTGTATTTTCCCAATAGGAAGGCTAGAGAATGTGGAGATAGATGTTGCGGAAGTAAAGATTGTAGCTGATTTTGAAGTGATCGAAATCATGGGGGATAAGGACCCTTATCCTGCACTACTTGGTATTGATTGGGCTTATGATAACTATGCTGTTATTGACCTAAAGAGAGATACTATGGCATTTGAAGCATACAGAATAAAAGTAGTTCAACCCTTGGATCCATATGTAGGCCCTCGATACATAGAGCCAATAGACAACAATATGGAAGAAGAGGATATAGATCAGTTATACACAATAACAATAGGAAAGAGGGTATACTACATCAATCCTATGACCGATGGATCAATAAGTTGGAGGAGCATACAATCGACGGATGGAGATTTAGAACTAGCATTTGACAGTTGATAACAAGGTGCATATGAAATATTTTCAAGAATATGCACAACTATTAGAGTAACGATATGGGTTGGAACCAAGGTTAGAGAACATCCGACATACAATGGTACCTCATACCTTGGCAATTTTCTGGTTAACATGGAAGAAAAAATAACATAAGATCAAGGGATCATAGTTCTGGACTTAGCCCTGGAAGACACCCTTGCCAGGTGGTGGGCTAG
Source organism: Picea mariana (assembly GCA_032191745.1). Taxonomy (NCBI): domain Eukaryota; kingdom Viridiplantae; phylum Streptophyta; class Pinopsida; order Pinales; family Pinaceae; genus Picea; species Picea mariana. The sequence goes on from JASDQU010014484.1 coordinate 62,924, forward strand.
TCATAAAGCAGTAATTAAGAACTAGGAGGATGTGAATCATGCTATCCAGTGTCTATTTCAAGATAGGAGCAATTGAAATCAGAGATGCAGATGGATTTTCAAGTTGCGCAACTGTTCGATGGATAGTATGATCCTAAAACACATATCGAAAAATGTGTAAAAAAATGATAAGTTGTAGAAGTACCATCTCACTTGTGGGTTCAAGTATTTCCCCATTCACTAGGTCCGATACCGAAATCCTGGTACATCCATGAAAAGACCAGAAGGCATACCTGTTAGCACCAATTCTTGCAAGCGGGGTACCTTTCCCCGATTTCAAACCCTTGACGTATAATGTGAAGAAATGGGGTTTGAAAACCCATCAAATGCATTCTAGTCCAAGGTCACAACCATGAGCACAATAAGCAACGCACAAAAATCCAGTTCGAATGGAAAATGCAAGTAGGCGAGCAAGCAGTCTGATTTCAACGGCAAAGATCCATCTATAGAGAAGATCGATGGTCATCGGGTTTGCGGGGCTACCAAGTTACCCGAGATATAGTGCCATAGATAGTGCCTATATTTCAAGACAAAATCTGGGCCGTTCGATCCAATGACGCGTGGTGCAAGATCTAGTCATGTCGGCATATCGACATTCGAGAGTTCGAAGGGTAAAGGTTCCTTGTCATCTCACATCTCGAAACCCCAAACCCTGAAGCGCCAAAAGTGCCCAGAGTCGGGCCCACAGTTTTGGCACCTGGTGACAAAGGAGATGGCCTGGAGAAGGGGTGCTAACGTTTATCATTTGGCAAGGTGGGTCCTGAAGCGCCGAAAGTGATCTTAGCCATCCATCCATAAGGGACACGTGGTGCACGATTAGGCTCTTCTCCTTTTCGCCCATCACGACTTTGAAGCACAAGGAGTAGCTCCCTCCCATCTGTGAGATGTGAAGTGCCAAAGGCATCTGAGACTAGGGCCCACAGTATCACCGAATTAGTTCAGGACCGTCAGATCAGAGAGGGACGTGTGGCACCCAATTAGGTCCTCTCGGCATTTCACCCATCGTGACTTTGAAGAGAAAGGATCATCTCCTCCCTATCCATGAACCCTGAAACGTCGAAAGCACCTTTGAAGATAGGCATAGGGTCACAACCCGTAGTCGCTTGGCGGTGATAGAAAGAGCTGCGCAAAGGGCCGAAGCGCCGGGTTTAGCTGCAGAAGGGATCACCGTGTTCTCCAGGTACCATTTCAACTTGACCTCAACCCTGATACCTACTCGAAGTAAATGAAGAAGAGAGAGGGTGGTTGAAACCTTGCCTCACTCATTAATTGCAAGGTATGGATGTCCCAGCAGGAAGTCTGCCTGAGACGGTCCTCTTTACTGGTTTTTTTCACAGAAGACATGCCGAGTCCTCGACTCACTAGGGAAGCCTGCGCACACTAATTCAACATTTAAGGGCTCATCTACCCCTTAGCATGAGCCATGCAGAGTTAAGATGGCATATGACAGAGGAGTGCAGGTCAGATTTGATTGAAGAGACGCCCCATCCTGAAAGTCTAAGACGCCTCTGTTGGGAAAATTTTTGGGAGTATATGTACTTAGTTTTGACATTTTTTGAAGGATCGATGGTTGAGAAAGGCTCCCAATTGTAAAAGCTTTAACAAATCACTGGTTATTCTGGTTATGTATTAACATCTGAGACTTCTTGCCTTATGAATGTCAGCTTCTTTCCATGTCTTTGTTCATACTGTATTAGAACAGCTCGAAATTGGAGGATCCAGTCGAGTTGTGCTATTATAGGATGATGTAGGTTGGATCACTGTAATAGTCGCAATGATTCTAATCAGTTCTTGTGTTTTCTCAATGCTGAAATGGCTCGGAATTGGAGGATCCAGTCGAGTCACCTCTCAGTTTCTTGAAACTCTGGACCAAGAGGATCTTGTTTTATGAGTTTTTCCTCGTCAAGCTGCCGAAGGCCTGATGCCCAAGGTAATATTGCTCACTCTTCTCACCAAGTCTTCCATCTACCCATTTTATACTCAGCTTACTGACGGAAGTTGGATCAAGACTTCCCTTCTTTTCTACATACCTAGCCCAGTTTTCTGAGTTAGAGCGATATCTTCTTGAGTCTCTATCCATATGATCACCCCATTAAACAAATCATGACATAAAACTGATGGGTGTCGGGCTTTGCTCCTGCTGCAATCTAGGAGTGACTTCTGACGCTAACAATACCAATACTTGGAAAAATTTAGCTGACCAATTTTACAAGGACTTCACTTTGACAAGTAAGTACCATGAGCTTAAGATAGTCCCACAAAGAATTAAAGAAATGATTTTTGCCGATGTTTTTAAACGGAAATCATACCTAGTGGTATGTTCCAAGCATAGTCAAGTGCTTCAGTCTAACCTTCACTTGGACACGGACAAGACACCCATAAAATTTTACAAAATCGAGAAGTATTTGGGAGACCTTGATGATTTAGAAGAATTGAGAAATTTATCCTATGAGGAAACAAAAGGAAGTAGAGAAATCCAGAACATGCTGCCTAGTCAGACTGATAGCTCTTATAACCATCCATTGAAGTTGCAAAAAGTCAACATAGGAACTACCGAGCAACCCATGATAACTATTGTAGGAGATTATCGGGATGAGCAAACTAGCTAGGAAATACATAGCCTATTGCGGGAGTATGATGATTTATTCCCAAAGACATTTTCAAAGCTAAAAGGGATAAAAGGATATATGGGAGAGATGAAGATTGAACTAAAACCATGATCAAAACTTGTAAGGCATAGACCATATCGTCTTAACCCCAGGGTGAAAGAAAAGGTTAAGAGGGAAATAAACAAGATGCTTGAGGCTGGACTGAATTTTCCAGTTGAAGAAGCAAAGTGGGTTAGCCCCATAGTTATCCAGAGAAAGAAAGGTACAAAGGACATTAGGGTATTTGTAGATTACAAAATCCATTATTTTGCCTATGTGCATGACCCTTTCCCACACCTTTTACTGACAAGGTGTTAGAACAAGTTGTGGGGAAAGAGTCTTACTCATTTACGGATCGATTTTTGGGGTATCACCAAGTGAGAATTACCGAGGAAGACAAAAATAAGACCACATTCATAAAAAAATGGGGATAATTTGCATATAATGTGACGCCTTTCGGTCTAAAGAATGCACTTGCAGTTTTTTCTTGGATTGTGATAACATCCTTTCGAGAATTCATTCACAAATTTATTGAAGTTCATATGGATGACTGGATGATGTACAGTATGCTAAAATAACACGTGGCACTACTACGACTGATGTTTGATCGGTCTAGGGAGATGTGTATATCTTTAAACCTCAGAAAGTGTATCTTCTATGTGCCACATGGAAATTTGCTAGGCCATATAATATGTCGAGAAGGAGTGCTGATAGACCCTACAAAATTTGTGATCATTTTGAATATGCCACCTCCTACGAGCGCTCAACGCTGGGGCACACAGGGAACTATCACAAGTTCATCAAAGGTATGCGACTATTACCGCATCCCTAGAAAATCTACTAAAGAAGTCTGAATTGCTCTAGTGGACACCAGAGTGTGATCAAGCATTTGATATCTTGAAAGAAAAACTCAGCACAACACCTATTTTGGTATTTCCAAATTGGGAAAAGGAATTTCATGTACATGTGGATGCATCAGGTATTTGTCTGGGAGCCATCTTAGCGCAACCAGGAGATGGAAATACAAATTATCCCATCTATTTTGCTAGCAGGAAGCTATCGCAAGCTGAACGCAACTATTCAACCACATAATGAGAGGGTTTGGCTATGATTTATGCTCTACATAAGTTTAGACATTATTTGTTAGGCTCTCATTTTAAATTTTTTACTGATCATTTGACGTTAAAATATCTATTTAACAAGCCCGTATTGGAAGGAATAATTTGTCGATGGTTGTTGCTGTTTCAGGAATTTTCATTTGAGGTGATCATCAAACCTAGAAGATGCAACGTGGGTCCTAATCATTTGTCCAGATTGGAGTCAGGGGAGAGTGCTTGTGCTGGAGCAATCAATGATAAGCTCCCAGATGCAGACCTGTTCTGTTAGGGTCCTAACCCGCACATAGGTAGAACAATATATTCGGATGTAATAAAGGTAAATATTAATATGGCCTTGCAATAAAATAGAATAAGTCGAATTTAAGAAGACCTAATAGAAGATTCTGCTTCTAGAAGGATCTTCCTCTAGATGCTTCTTTTGATAGACATATTTAATATAAATAGGAGTTGAGGGTACGAGAACCCTAGCTTGAATATTATTGTAATAGAGCTCTGCTCGACTAGAGGTTGCCCCCTCAAAGAGGCCCGTGAACATTTCTCTCAGAATCAAAGTGCTATTTCTGTTGTTATTCTTATATCATTTCAGTGTTATTGTGGTGATTATTATAGTTATATTGCTGTTATTCTGCCATTTCTATCATTTTATTTATGTTCTGCATACTTTTTATATCTGGTGTATTACAAGTGGTATCAGAGCACTTTCCTTGGCATAAATTGTGGGTAATTTTTTTTCCAGGGTAGAGACGTATTTCGACGTCTTTAAGCCACAGAGATCTGTCATTACGTGCATAAACCCGCGGTTGAGGGATTCATACATGCAGGAAATACAAATGGTTCTTAAGCGCACTTCTGTTGGCCACCCTTGTAACCCCTGTTGGTACCCCTTCGAGTGGTAGCGCATCAGACAAAACCTGTGTACGGATCAACCTAGATTTCCTGAAGCCCTCTTTAGATAAACCAATTGGCTACCTAACTGCTATAGTTCCACCAAGAACAACACTCAGGAAGATACTCTCTAGTACCTAGGTAGTCGGGTAGTACGACTAAGGGTACGGTCTATCCTCCTTAGTTAGTGCCTTGAGATATTGGGCCGAGTACTACTGTTGGACCCCACACATATATCAAAGAGCTATAGCACAGGGAAAACCCTTGTCTGTAGAACCCTTGAATACCTAACCCTTGGGGACATAAACATATA
>JASDQU010014484.1:110116-137989 GCA_032191745.1 Picea mariana
AACATTATAGACTTCCATGTTGGCACGATTCGAAACCAAGAAACCGAGTTCCTTCCAACTGGGTCTCCACCACTTCAATCCTCCACCAAAGGAAAGCTCATAGAAAAGAGGTAATGAGGTTCTCTCGATAATAAGGAAAGAGCTTGGGGGCTGAACACTGTGTTCAGACTTGAGGGACAAAGGGATGCAAACTCAATATGAAGTAATTTCTCCAGAGTAACTTTGCTCTTAAAGTTGAATGCTTTCTCCTCTTTTTCCATAGCTCAAAATTGTGCTCTTATAGCCTCCAGAATGCAACTGAAGGGTCGAGTCAGAACATTTCCAGTATATGGAAGGCCAAAGATCAGAGATATTCTATTGTGACATGGAAACCCGACCTCATTTTGTATTTTTTGGCACAAATCCTGATATACGTGAGCTTTAGTGGAGCAGCAAGCGTATACGCATCTTGTAAAGCAGTTAGGGAGCATACATGTGGAAAAATATATATTTTTGGCTCTGAATTTATCAAAAAGGGGTTGATAATTCTGCATACGGAAATGGAAAAAGGCCCTCTATGAAAGATAGAAATGGTGAGGCAAATCTTGCTATAATAGATGCCCCCTAATGTGTGAGATCAGAGGAGTATCTGTGATGGCCGAAATACATTATAAATAACCCAGAAGTGGGGTGGTAGAGAACCAACTGGATGGACTCAATTGCTCATTACATTATGTACTGACTTTGCATACATGGCTGCCAAGAATACAATGCAGATCCATGTGGAAAATATACCAACAAGTGTTCATGGCCATGAGTAGGAAAGTATAAATGCAGTTACATGCCAATAACTGTCATAGTCACGAACAAGGCCCAGTGAAACCAATCTCAAAATCAATCTAAAGATATCTGTATACCATGGAGTACAATCTAATCTCCCATGATCACTAAAGTCAAATAGGTATTGGTCCAATGAAATGGAAGCAACAACTCAGGAAAGCTGCGTCTACAAAGTGATGTCTTCAAGTCTTCAATACAATCTACCAATGGTGCAAGTCTACATCATGTGAATAAATGATTTGAGGTCGAACATGATGAGACATCGTTTGATTACTAGTCATTGAGGTATATTGTTAACAAACGTGAGACAACCTACCAATGATGAAAGTAGGTATCAAGGCACCAAGTACATCTCTACAAATGTGAATAAAGGAGCTGGTTTCAAACACTTGAGAGATCCATTGATTAGGAGACATTGATGTATTCCCATCTGTCAATGGCGAGAGAGCCTGCCACTAATGACTGCAAGCCTCAAGGTACTCATAAAACTCTAGGTCTCGTATCCAAAATACATGAGCTGAAGTCGATGGAAAGAGACCCACTGAAAGGAGAGCATTAAGGCATCTCTCATCAGTCATCACTAGGAACAAAGCATGAGGTTCATGATTTGGTGGAGATCGGATGAAGAACATGTTCACGAACCAACAAACCTGCACATCTTTCACGTGTGCCAAATGCAAGTGGTATGCGAAAAAGACCCTCTGAATAGTAGCCAATGATGAAAACTACTGACAAAGGCGAGGAAACCACCAATAAGGCTAATGGCATCCAAGACACTGCATGAATCCCAAAGTGTGAATAGATGTCTTTCTGTTGAACACAATGGAAACCACCCAGTCAACGACCCATGATGAAATGTCGATTGCTGGGTTCAAGGTGACCTACCAATGATGAAAGTAGGGCCAGGGTGCATTATAAGACCAAAGTATCATGTGATTCTGAGACAAACTGAGGGTATGACCGACATGCAAAGTCAATATTTCTGAGGAGTGGCCGACACAGGTTGATATACTTCCTTTGAACAAGACCATGAGACATACGGTGGACTCTGACATAATAGACTTAATGATGTGACAACTAGATGCAAGAGACATCCATAATGTTCTCTATAGTGATTGGAAGATTAACCAGTCGCTAGAGAAAATTCTGTAACGAGATCAACTTCCTAAGGCCATGCTAAACCCAAAATTATGATGACACAAGGACTCAATAACTTTGTGCTCTTTTCAAAGGCGACACGACTGCTACATATTACAATATAGTACTCCCTTCCTGCCAATCTTTTTTTGTTTTTTCATAAAAAGTGAATGCTATGATGCAGAGGAGGGAACGAGTGTCACAAGTAAGAAAAACTGGTTCCAGCAGTGGAACATACCTATGCTCAATGCAAGGAAATGCATGAGGGAGATGGACACTCGGGGTGATGTTCCCTCCAGGGTATAGGGTGTCAAATTATGAAGGATATAAACAAGGATCAACTTGGTTGAGGATGCAAACTACTTGGGCCATGGTTTATAACGCAAAGCGGGAACTGGCTAAAGGCTCAATATTTCAAGCAAGGGCATGAGATGCAATCACAACTTAACGCCAAAAAATTTCCTTTTTTATATCTTTTAGTCTACTTGGTGTGAAAAAGGGGTAAACTTGTGCCAAATAGACGTCTTTTCAAATCCAATTTATGAGTGTGAAAAAGACAAGTTCACTCGGCGATCTTTTCGATTTTTGATAGCGAGTTGGAAAAGAGCTTTAACTAAAACTCATGATCTTTCAAATCCAATTTTAATGAGTGTGAAAGGGACAAATCACTCGGCGATCTTTTCAATTTTTGATGGAGAGTTGAAAAAGAGCTTAACTAAGACTCATGACCTTTCAAATCCAAATTAACAAGCATGAAAGGAACAAATTGCTTGACAATCTTTTCGCTTTTTGAACGAGTCGGAAAAGGGCTTAACTTGGACTCATTGGGAGATTCTAGGCGGAAAGTCAAGGGGGAGGCCAAGGCTCCCGTGTGGACCTTCTATGGAATGTCGGTATCTTGGGAAGAACTGACATAAGCTCGGGAAGACCCAAAGCTCTCCAAGTCGAGGAGGACAAAGTACTACCAGAGGTTATCGTCTCCATGATATATCGGATAATGTCTCTTCCTGAAAAAGACATAGGCGGAGGCATTGGATACCCCATGAGACCACCCCAATAAAAGGGAACCTCGTCAAGACTCGGAGGGAGGAACTCGAGAAGAGTAAAACTCTCTCTTGTTCAACAGGTGAAGTACTAGAAATGCTAAGGAGATGGAATAGAAGGTATAGAACCAAAACTAGAAGAGTGGGATCGACCAAAAATTACATTGGCACGACCACTTCCTTAGACTTGTCACTCTCCAAGAGAAGAGTGGGGTCGATTGAATATTGCATCGATATGACCACTTCCTCAACCATTGGTTGAATAGGATGCGAGAGAACAAGGTCAAGAGGTGCATCACCCCCAAAAATAGGAGTGTTGTCGGTCGAAGATTGCATCGACACGACCGTTGGTTGAGCAAGATGAGAGACAATAAGGTCAAGAGACGCATCACTCTCGAACATAGGAGAGGTGTCGATCGAATATTGCATCAACACGACCACAGGTCAGACGGAATGTGAGACAACAAGGTCAAAGGACACATCAACCCCTAAAGGAAAAGGGGTGTCAACCAAAGATTGCATCGGCATGACTGTTGTATCAACCAAAGAAGGAACAGAGTGTTGTGAAACCATAGATGTCTCAGAACCCGAAGGGCCCTTAGGTGAGCCCCACACTTTAGGTATCCCAGCAGTAACATGACACAAATGAGTAAGGTGACTTCCTTCACAAGTCCTGCAGAGGAATCTAGGCTTACGTCCGAGATGTTCAGGCTTCTCAATCATATGAATGCCCCCAACATGACTTGCAGTGGTTGGTGACATGCTCCCAGCATGACTTGCAGGGGCTAGTAGAAAATTTCCAACATGACTAGCAGAGGTTGGTGATGGATCCCCAACATGACTAGCAGAGGTTGGTGATGGATGTGCAGTGTGACTAGCAATGACCAGACATGTGCCCCTAGCATGACTTGCAGTGGCTAGTTGCAGGTCTTCAACATGACCCACAAAGGTTGTTGACCAATCTCCAAAATGACTAGTAGAGGTTGGTGATATAACACCAATATGACACGCAGTAACTGGACTTGTGCCCCCAGCATGACTTGCAGCGGCTAGTTGCATGTCTTCAACATGACTCGCAGAGGTTGTCGACCAATCTCCAACATGACTAGAAGCGGTTGGTGATATAATTCCAGTATGACACGCAGTGACTGGACTTGTGACGGTGGTGAATTGCGGAATTTGAGACCAAGGTCCAAGGACAGATTGGTTTTGAGAAATTGCAGGCCAGGAAGGATCCTGGTTTACACCCTATCCCTGTCCAACATGATAGTATCCTCCTCCATACTGATTCATAAAGGGTTGTAAGGGCATCGACACTAAGGAATCCACTTGCGAAGAGAAAGTGACATGACAAGGTTTACTCATGTGAGGATATATGTTGCCCCTAGACGAAGGAACTTTGTGAGGGGGTGGGGCATACTATAAAAATAATTCCCCCTCGATGAAACACCAGAGGGATTACGGAGGTCCTCCATGGGAAAATTGTTCGTAGGAACCGACATAGCAGAATAAGGATAAGTGGATGGAGTGTAGCAAGTATAATGATTTCTTAATTGGGCACTTGCTTCTCGCATATTGGATTTGTAGGAAGGAAGATTCCAACCTCCTACCGTAAGATGTGTTTGAAGGATATGACTCCTACCAAACAGAGAGGGATAAGAAAAAGGCATCATGCCCCCAGACCCAAAACTTGTATTCGCATAAGGAGGCGAGACAGAGGATGGCAAGTGTGAAGACATATCAAGCATACCATCATAAAAATGATTAGAGACCCAAGGCATGGACTGAGTATTATAATTCTACATACCATAATGCGAAGCGGAAGGATCCATCCCCATGAAATGAGTGGACATCATGGGGGGAGGGTAGTAGTAAATGAGGGAGAAAAAGGAACTCCACTGTCCATGATAATGAAGACTCAATATAGACTCCTAAGGCAAACTAGTAATCAAAGAGCATACCAAAAAGTCAAACGACCAATATGCATGCAAACAGGCTAAAGTGGTTGAGTGGCCTCCCTCGCAAAAGAAGGTATGTCTCATCGAGGAGGGACCTGAGACTCCCCGCTAAAGTTTGGAGGTAACATAATCAGTTATAAGGGCCCTCGTGGGCTTAACAACCAGTTGGTCAGATCCCCCTGGATAGGTAATCCTCCATAAAGGCTGTGTGCTGTCCGACCCTTATCTGACTCAGGATACAAGCAGAATAACCCCTGCAAGTAACCTATGAGAAACCTAAGTCAAGCAACTAATCAACCACTGTATAACCAATGCATAGGTGAATAGTCGTAAGTCTGGATTACCGTATGGGTAGGGTAGAAAATCCCAAAACCTTGAAAGTACCGCCTCTCACAGAGGTATGGATACTAGCAAGATCCCCAAATACGAATAAATCCACAGAAATATCTCTAGCGCTAGGTGAGTATCTAGGGGTTATCCCTTCAACAAACTTCACGCGACCTCGTGCTTAACTTCGGTGTGAGTGGAGCCTTCTGATATTACCAATTATACAATGGATTTGTCAACTCCCTGTCTCAGACACATAAGTTGATTTAATTGCCTTGGAAAAGTTTACTCACAAAATCCTATTCCAAGGCACTAAATCCTAGGCTTGTTTGTGCACCCTAAACAATAAAATCATTACTAATCAATTTTAGTTTAAAGCGTAAATTTTATTGGCCGTGATTACTCAAAAAGGTATGGAAATGAAACTCATGGTGTTATGACTTTGCATGAAAATAAAAATAGATATAATGCAAAGCCTAACTTTAACTTTTCAGTGAATGATATGCTAAATAAAAATAGTGCAATCTTTAATTTTAACTCTATAACTCAGAAGTAAAATGCAATCTTTCGCTAAATATCCTAAGCTAATGATAAAGATTCCAAGACGGAAATGCCAACCAATGAAAAATGCCTATTTTTTTGTATTTTCAATGTACTAAAAAAGAAAATGCATGGACCGATAAGCAACTTGATATATAAATTCTACTGTGTATAAAAACAGTAACTCAAGTAGAATACCAAGTAGCCAAGCAAACAACCTAGAAACCAAGGACAAATTAAAAATAGAAAACAAAGAGAAAGACTCCGCCCAAAAATTCAACTCCAAACAGGTTTCCTGATATCCCAGATAATCTCAACAGGAACTACAGAGACCTAATAAGGCTCAGTAATCCTCAAATCCTACCCAACAGTCACTAAACCAAGCAAGCAAGCAAGAGGAAGTGGTATATGCGATTGTTTAATAGAAAAGGGCATATATATGCCTCTTGCAGTGGGACAACAAGTGTGTATACGCGACTGTCAGGGCAAAAAGGGCGTATATCTTTTAAAACAAGGCTAGGCAAGGGTAAAAGGCTAAAAAACTCAGACCCAGAGTGAACAGACTCTGTCCAACTATGATATGACAAGAAACATAAAGGAAAAAGAGCAATGTAAGAAGAAAATATACTTCAACCCTTAGAAGGAAGATCTATCCCTAGTGGAGTCGCCATTTCTGTTACAAGGGAAAAACTCTCTATAGCCAAGGGTAAACCACAACAGATAGGTATGATTGCAAAAATCAACTCAATTCCAACATGTGCTATATAAAATAATGTGCAATACGAGGAAGAATCCTACCTCGATCCAATCGTTTGATGCCGTTCCACCGTTGAGCACTTTGACCCAAAGCTTTACACCTGCAAGAAGTTCTAAAAAAACAAGCGATGCAAGTATATAGTGACAATATATAAAATGAGTTAGCACATAAGATAACATAATCCATTAATAAACATTACAAACATGCCCATGGATAATAATCATATATTTACAAGATATCGACAAGATGGGAAAGGAGTATTTCTATTAATAATTGATCAACAAAAGTATCAACATTACAAACTTTTGTGTCGACACAGTTCAAAACCAAGAAACCAAGTTCCTTCCAACTGGGTCTCCACCACTTCAATCCTCCACCAAAGGCAAGCTCATAGAAAAGAGGTAATGAGGTTATCTCGACAATAAGGAAAGAGCTTGGGGGCTGAACACTGTTTTCATACTTGAGGGACAAAGGGATGCAGGCTCAATATGAAGTAATTTCTCCAGAGTAACTTTGCTCTTAAAGTTGAATGCTTTCTCCTCTTTTTCCATAGCTTGAAATTGTGCTCTTATAGCCTCTAGAATGCAACTGAAGGGCCGAGTCGGAATGTTTCCAGTATATGGAAGGCCAAAGATCAGAGATCTTCTGTCATGACATGGAAACCCAACCTCATTTTGTATTTTCTAGCACAAATCCCGATATACGTGAGCTATAGTGGAGCAGCAAGCGTATACGCATCTTGCAAAGAAGTTAGGGAGCATATATGTGGAAATATATATATTTTTGGCTCTGTATTTATCAAAAAGGGGTTGATAAGTCTGCATAGGGAAATGGAAAAAGGCCCTCTGTGCAAGATAGCAATGGTGAGGCAAATATTGCTATAACAAAGAACCAAGGACTTGACTTGAGGACGAGTTAAGGATTGTGGTCAGAGCCTGTTGGGCCCTTCTTTTTTGTTTTTAGAAGTTGCACAAGGGATGCTATAGTTCCAATTTTGGTCAAACAGAAGTTGTGCAAGTCATAGAGGATCCAGACAACAAAACAAAGAAAGAAACCGAAAACAGTTGGAAGGAAGGACAATGCAACACCAACATGGAGACAGAAGTTACAACAGAACAAGAACAAGAAAGCATGCGAAGCCTTAAACCTGAAAATCCCAGTTGGCTTATATATATGAGATGAATACGATTGTAAAGGGTTGATTTTGGGTTGTTGTTGATTATGATTATGAATTGTAGGTTGTTGGAATGAGTTCGGGTTCTGTGTTATTGTCCATTTTGGGGTAAATGGTAGATAGAGTTCTAAGAGTTTGGGTTTTGGAACCAAACCAATTCTATAAAGAGTCATGTCCTATTGTATTGGTGAAAGAGCAAGGGTTTTGGGTTAACCTTGTCTCTCAGTAATATAGTTTGTTGTTAAGTTCGTGCATGACCGAACTATGTCTGTACCTGAGTAGCATTATGTAATTGAGAAGAACCTTATGAATTTAATACAAAGAGAGACCCAAATTTTGAAATTACTATGTTTGTTTAGCTTCAGATTGTCTTGAATGTTGTTCCATATTGTCTTCATGTTAGATCTGATTAATGGGATACAGTTTCTTTATGGATGCAACAAAACTCTTTTTTCTTTAATCCGAGTTAGGAATGCTCAGGCAATTCTGAGTTTAATCTATCTTGTGCAAGACTACAGAGATCATAAGATTGTATGGAGTTGTCTAAGCATTTTTCTTACCCTTCCCTATTTTCCTTGTCTTGGTTTCACTTCAGGTGATACTTCTTCCCTTCAAGGAATATGAAGATGCCACCGCTCTAGACTACCTCGATACCTTTTGTTGGTAACTTGAGAAGGACCCTGGTTTGATCAATTCTGCGCCAAGAAGGTTCATGATCATCCTTACCCATATCCATTGGGTTAGGTAAATAAGGATGCAAAGATAAAGGTAACAAAACAATGTAAGATAAATTTTTCTATAAGTGTTGATTTTATTGATGAAATGGAATTGGACGTAGTACCCCTTGACGTATGTGGATTAGTGTTTGGAATCCCCTACATGTATATTAGGGATGAAATATTTATGTGAAGAGACCACTAATATTTATTGATCAAGGATGGAAATTGCTACATCATCAACATAAATACAAGTCAAAGATCTCACTAATAAGTGCCAACCAAGCCAATAAGTTGATTAGTTCTAGTAAGAAATATGTTTTTCTTTTCTGAAGAGAAAATCTTTCTGATGATGAGTTAATGAGAGTGAATGCATCCTTGGATGGGTGTACTAAAGAAAAAACAAATTATTTGGAGAAGTTTCTATAAGAATACATAGGAGTGTTCAAGAAGACTAAAGGGCTACCAACTAAGAGGGATGTGGATCATGAAATACAATTATTTCTAGACTCCCCATTGCCGAATATTGGGATGTATAGACAATCTATTCTAGAAGTGAACGAAGCGAAGAAGTACTTGCAAAATTTGTTGGAGCATGGTGTGATTCGACTAAGTACCTCACCTTGTGGGTCACCCATCATAGTTGTACCCAATAATGATGGGATTTGGAGAACGTGTATCAATTACACGGCATTGAACAAGATTACATTGAAGAATAAGTACCCACTGCCTATGATCATTGATCTGTTGGACTAGCTACAACACACCAAGTACTTAACTAAGATGGATTTGAAATTAGGATATCATTTGGTATGCGTAAAATAATAAGATACATGGAAAAATTCCTTCAATACAAGGAAATGTTTGTATGGTTGGTTGGTTATGCCATTTGGTTTCTGCAACACACCGACTAAATTTATGAGCCTAATGAATGATGTTTTATGCCCTTATCCAGATTTGTTTGTTATTATATATTTGGATGATATATTGGTTTATAGTGCTACTTAGGAGGAGAAAATATCACATCTTATCTAGGTGTTAGAGACCATAAAGAAGCACCAACTTCTGGCCAATTTCAAGAAATGCGAGTTTGCTCAACAGTCTTTGGTGTATTTGGGGTATGTGATTGGTGTAGTGGAGCTCAAGATAGATCCTGAAGATATGGAGGACATCATGAAATAGCCAATTCCTAAAAATGTCACTAAAGTTAGGATTTTTTTGGGGAAGCACAATACCCGCGGAAGTTCATAGCTTCATTTTTTGTGATAGTTGCACCACTCCATGCCATAATAGCCAGTGGTAAGAGTTTCCAGTGGGGGAAGAATCAACATAATGCCTTTGATGAGATGAAAAGAAATATGAATCAAGCACCAATGTTCGCACTACCAAACTTGCAGAAGCCCTTCAAAGTGGAGACAAATGGAAGTGGGTATGCCATGGGAGCAATACTGATGTAGGGAAGAAGGACTGTATGCTATAATTTTGAAGTATTTCATGGGGAAGTTCTCAACTACCCTACCTATTAAAAGGAAATCTATGACTTGGTACAAGATGTCAAAAAGTGGAAGCCCTATTTGATGGGAAAGGATACCATCATCCACATAGATCACCGACCAATACAATATTTGCATGCCCAAAGTAAGATATAACAAACCAGGCATTACAAGTGGATGGGGGTTTTACAACAATTTCATTTGGCCATAAAGTATAATAAGGGTAGCAAAAATAATTTGGAAGACATGCTTTCACGACCACCCACATCCAATATTATAGCTTTGGGAACTCTGATAGACTTGGAGCCATGTACCGATGATGCATATAAAGAGGCATAGACATAAGACGAGGACTTCAAGGAGGTGTTTCAACAACTACAGGGCCAAATTCATATAGAAGAAGTGTTTAGGCCACACCAACCCCCCTTTACTTTATCTCTTACAAGAGAAAGGAAACCCCCCCGTACTAAAATTTTCATTCCTAATGCTTAATCCTCTACTGCTTCAACTTAATGTTAATTCTTGTCTACCTTTAGGGACTTGCAAGTTTTATTGATGATTGTCTTTGATGGAGATTGATTTTTCCTTTTGATCGTAGGATTTCAAATGTCTTCATGATGCTTCTTAACCTATGACATTTCTTTGAAATTTGTATGATGGAATTGACACATCATCTTCGGACCTTTTGTTGATTCCAAAGTGCTTGATGATACTATGTGGCTACAAGGTTTGGTGTTCTATTGCATGTCTTGAATGAGTTTGTTGTTGATTATTTTCTGATTGACTAATTCAAATTATGCATCCTCTTGTTGGCATGCTATGATTAATGTCTTCAACTTTTATACTTCTGCATGTGGATCTTAATATTCTGTTTCAAACTCTAAGTTTGAATCACATAATCACTGATCCTTCTTTTTGATTTGAGACTTGGCGCATGTAATTTTCAGAATACTTATCCACAAAAAACCATGATTATCATGAATAAACCCACCACTCATTCATAAATTTTCTTAAAGGAAGGAAATATAATATTTATGATGTATTGGTTAGTCTCCTTTTAAGCTCATGACCGATCTCATTTTATTGTGTTGCATGAGTAGGTTTGTAGAGCCACTTCATTCGCATGACCGCTCCAGCCTTGAGATGCATGTGGGGGAATCAGTTGATCCTTATCCACAACCTTGACGTTGATTATTGCCAGGATTCTCCTTATCGGGAATAAGATTACATTGGCTTGCAGTTGTCTCAAGGTATGAATCCCCCAAGGTTGTCGGACCCAACTTTCCCACAATACTGTCCCCAAACCTATTTAGATTGATTTATACTGGGTCATTTTTCAGTCTTACCTCTCACTAAAACCAAGGCCAAAATCCCATTCAACTTCTTGGTTGAAATTCCTTGTCGTGTTGTCACCTAATTTCTGTCCGCTATCTATTGTATTTGTATCATGCATAGTGGTCTGGCGTAAGGACCATTTCCTTGACATGGTT
Organism: Picea mariana; assembly: GCA_032191745.1. Lineage (NCBI taxonomy): Eukaryota > Viridiplantae > Streptophyta > Pinopsida > Pinales > Pinaceae > Picea > Picea mariana. The sequence continues at coordinate 121,571 of JASDQU010014484.1, forward strand.
GTATTTTCTCTCCTCTTGATATTAGTAGGTTTACCCTTCGAGATGTGCATCTTGATTAGAATGACCTGTGTAGTACACTTGGTCAACAACGATCTCCTTTTTCTATTCGTCACTACTTGTGGCGTTAATTCATCACATGAAGAGTCGTCTTTTCCCCTTCGTTGCTTTCCCCTTGTCAAAAAATGAATCGCAATGCTCTTCATTTCTATATGACCTAACTCCTGTCCATGACATCCAATTTCTTAAATCCTATCTTATATGCCTTATTCCTAATTTCGACCTCTAGGTGCAGAACCCTGACTAGTGGAACCATGAGGGACATGGAACCTTGACTTGTGTAATTTGGCCCAATTTCCTAATTTGTAATTATTTTATTTTATTTTTATTTTCATACATATTTTTCTATATATTTTTATTTTATTTATTTTAATTTTAATTTAATTTAATTTTTTTAATTATTTATGTTCATTTTTTCCATGGTTTTACAAAACCATATGGTATTGCCCATGGTTTTTCCCTATGGGTTTTCCCTCGAATTACTTTAGGTATTTACTTTTACTAAGGGGAAAACTAATTCACATTTGATATGTATTTTTCATAGGGTAAATACATTTTACGTGGATAAACCATTTGTGTTAAATAAACAAACCATTGTTATCTAGTGTGTTTTGACCAAGACCTATGGTTTAACTTGTACATCTTTTTTTCATATATAAATGTAAAACTAAAAAGAAAAACAAATTGAACTCTCTTTTTTATATATATTTATTTTCTTTTTTCTTTTTTCATTTTAGTTTTAATTTCATTTTCCCTCCCCCCTAAACCTTTTTTATTTTTTATTTTTCTCACCCACCAAAATCTAACATAACATCCCAGGTCCATCCCCATTGGCCCTCACATGTGAATCATGATAATTCCCATAATTGTTTTTAACATTTAAGACACACATCTATATTTTTCGAGAATCCTTCCTATTTTTGTGGAAACTCTCCTACCTTTTATTTTGAATACCTTTAAGAGTTATATGAATACTTTATTAATAAACCAAGACACTGGGAAGCCTACCTCAAACCTAGCTCATTGTGTTTTCACTCATGCATTTAATGATACTTACTCACATTCATAAATCAAGCTCTCACCATCCCAAAGGCTTATGTCATATTAAACTTTGGAAATTCCATGTTTCATGTGCATCATAATGATTTTACCAAGCATTCATAGGAAATATTTGAACCATCATAAGACTATGTGTTAGTCTAATGTTTTCGCAGTGAAGTAATTAGCCATTGGAGTGGGGATGGATTGGAGTGCACGTACGTGATTTGACTATTACAATCCCGACCCATCGGAGTTTGAAATTCGGGATGCACTAATTTCAGACTCATTTAGCATGATTCACCCCATCAGATCATGAACTATTCGAAAGATTTCACATTCAGAGTTTTACTATTCGTAGTTTTTACATGCACCAGTCAAACCTACATCCTAAAGCCCAAACTCCCGAAATGTATTGAAAATGTAATGTTGATTGTTTATTAGACCATTCCAAACGTGCCCAATATGACCATTGGAAGATTAGACTATTAGAAGACTATGTCTCGAAAACACGACCATCGGAACACACATGGGATTTTTGTATTATATAGACTTTGGTTATATTTTAAAATTTTAATTTGTGGGAAATTTTATATGATTTTTATAATTGCACATGGGTGAGGGGTCATTTCCTTAATTAATTTTTATTGGGGTTATATCCTTAATTAATTTTGTCTTTCACATGGATTAGAGGATAATGTTTCAATTTTATTATTTCAATTTTTAATTTTGATTTTATTGTTTCCTAGTTTAACGGGAATTGGAGGAATATTTTAATATTTTATTAGTGTTGATTTCTTTTTCACGTTAGTAGAGGATAATTAGATTAATTTAATTTATTTAATAATTTTTATTTCCATATAGGTTTAGGGATAATTGTGTTAGTTAGATTTTTTAACGTAGGTTAATTTTAATTTAATTTATTTTTTATTATTTTCTTAATTTTTAGGAGGGGAATCAATTAAAATTGTATTACAAGCCACGGGTCCTATGCTCACTCAGGTTCTTATTCAAACTATCTATAGGAGACAAAACCATTTAAATCACTAAGTGTTGAAATCTCTTGTGCATGTGGGATTTTTGTTTGCAAGTTAGGGATCACCGACCTAGATTCACCTACATGTATGATCGACGACTGTTGAGTGACATTTTTCAAATGAGCATAACTTGGGTTGTAGGTGTCGAAATTGAGCATGATACCTCGTTGTAAATGTATCATATAAAGGAATGCAGTGGAAGAGGTGTCTAGGGCATAAATGTGACAAAGGACGTCATAAAATGTAGAAAACAACATACCACGGATTTTGGGGTAGAAATGACCATATAGACTTCAAGAAGCCATATTAGGGCTACAGGAAATGAAATCAGGCCCAAGATAGCTGACTAGAAAGCTGCAAGAGAAAATAATAGGATGGGATAGAAAGTGTTGGCAGATTAAGAGAAGAGATGGTCCTAAAATGCAAAACACAAAAGAAACATGAGTTTGGTTGAAGAATGGGCTATGCTATGTTCCAACAGTCATATCTCAAGCTACATGCATCAAAATCAAGCCCATAATAGCTCGATGGAAAAATCAGACAGAGGAGAAAAAGATCAGAAGATCTTATTCAATAGGAAAACACTAGAAAATTCCATGATATCTCAAGGAACATAAGACAATGCCAATATGCAGAGATACTAATATTTGCAAATGAATGTATTTTATGAAGTGCTTGAGGGAGAAAAAACCCACCCAAGAGACTTTCTAGCTTCCATTTGTAACTCTAACATATTCAGTTTCAAAAATGTAAAAGAAATTAGGGGAAAACAAAACAAACAACCATAAGAGATGAAGAGTCTCTCTTGTTTGATAAAAGAGATCTCACTCAATATAAGACATGATTTTTTCCCTTTGTGAGTGATAAACAATATTCTTACTTCTTAATGAATAAAGAGCAAGAGGAATTCCAAAAATATGTGATTCTTGGTATATTTACTTGATACTATTCTTTGTGCATTTATCTTCTGCTCGAGTAGCATAGAATTTTGTTGTATGAACTATTTCTTCACTCTGTTATATATGTTCATATTGTCATATGTTTCCTTATGAATACACAAATATTGTAATGAATGCATTATACAATTATTTTTCTATGTATTTGTAGCATTGCCATTATAACCTATCATTAGCATACATGAATTATTTCCAGTTCTGATGGCATTATTTTTCACTGTACTCATTCTTTTGTTTTTCATTCGGGATAAGTTAGAATTAGTTAGATTAGATTGGTTTACTTTTAGTCAAATTAGTCTTAGGATTAATTATAATTAGTTTGGGGACAATTCACTACCTTTACCCTTTTTCTTATTTTAATTTTGAGCGGCAACAAGGCCCACATACTCGTCAAAATCGCTACACGAAACGATAGTAGGTCTAATTGGGACCTGCCATCGGGCTTTCTTTCTTACTTGCTTAATAGATCGTGTTTCCATCAATGACAAAGGGGGATATTGTTGGAAAATGTATTGTCATTGATGTCAAATGTAGAAATTCTTGGATGTCATTGATGTTAGAGGTAGGGGGAGACTGGACATTGTCAATGATGAAGGAAGGAATAATGTAATGCCATGCCAGGTCTAAGGATTGAACCTGAACCATACACGACTTTGAGGAAGATAGATGAAGAATCATGTTGCTTATAAAACCAGACAGATAAATTTGAGAAGGTCCCTACACATCTATATCTCTTTGTGTGTTGATTAAATTTCGATGAGATATCGACTAGGGTGCTTGACGACTAGGTTTGAGAGTTTCAAAGGAAGACGTGATGATTAAATTCTGGTGAAGGCTCTATGAGTAGAGAAAGTGTGAGCCGTTGATTATTCAAAAATATCAACAATCCAGACGTGAAGATAATGAAGCAAAGGAAAAATACAATATCCCACATGCATAAAAGAAACAGACCTCGATGATCTTATAATGAAAGAGTGAAGGTTCTTAGTTTGAATGTAAACAGAAGAGCCATGGAACCATGTGAAAGGATCTAAGTTTTAGTGCCAAAATTTCCATTTGTATTTTAATAATGGATGATCGATATTAAATCTTAGATCTTGGTATAACTAGATCCATGACCAAAAGTAGTCCTAAATTCAAAATCCAATGCGATGGAGAAATGATTTTGGAGTTTGCATTTTAGGAGTATTTATCTCATGCCATCCCGAGACACTCTGATGGAAGAAGCTTCAAATCAACAAGAACCATTGATATATTAGAGCAATAGTAAATAAATCTGAACCATTGATTGGATGGGAAGGACTCCGAATGAGTGAGAGCCAAATTAGATGCCACATTAACACCACATCATCCAATACACATGGAAGGATTCCACGTGGCGGACACATCAAGATGACGTAAGAAAGCCATGAGAGTAGCCACATGTAATGCACTGTACAAAACCACTTGTTAGGACATGCATAGTGTAAGGTGACATGAAATCTGATGACGAAGTAAAATATGAATTAATAGGAATCGTTGATCTATCAGAGCCATAGATATCAGAGGAGGAATGTTGATAGAGTAGTTTGAGATCCGAAATAAAGGTATTGAATAATATTTCATTCCTGGACTTGATTTGCGTGATGAAAGATTAGGAGCATGAATGGTCATCCAATACATGGGGAAGGAGTCCATTTGGAGGACAGGTCAATTCCATGTCAACACCACATCAGATACACGTGTCATACTTCACATAGTTCCATGTAAATACCAGGACCGTGCCATGAAAGAATACAAGTGTAAAGTATCGAAGAATATTCCTTTTCGATAATGTTAATCGACATTCAAAATATTGGTGAAGTTGTACAAATATCATGAGAAAGGTATCGAAGAATGTTCCCTTCCTTGGGAAAAGTTTTATCTCGAGAAAATGAGCAATCTGGACCATTGGTCAACGTGTGAACAAGTCTAGATGATGATCATAGATCTTGAATGATCAACGATGGAGAGTGTTTATACTTTCAGAGTCCAAATCAAGGTTGGAGACTGAAAGAAATGATCGACGATGGATATTTGAAGGAATATGGATGGTGACGGAAGGTGGATATGTAGTATTCGATCAAATCAACGACAACTGTTGATCAACGATCCAATCGTTGAGGTAGTGTTGAGTGATTCAAACTCCCGGTGGTCTCGATAAACATGATCGAAGATCAACGATGTAGATTGAATGGAAATATAGATCCAACGATGGATGAGTGATGAGGTCCAAAGGGTTTGATATCCTAGAAGTTTATAGATTATGGATTTTAGATATGATGATTGTGATCTAATCAAGAGAAGATAAAAAAAATATTGTGCATCGAGATGGTGTTGAGTTTTTTGGCACCCCGATGGTCCCAATATGAAAGAATAAATCGACGGTTGTGATCAAACAAAGGATTAGATCTGACAACCGTGATCTATCTAGGAGTGATTGGATGACTATTGTGCATTGTAGTTATATTATGTGGACATAATGTGATGAACAGATGAGATCAATCTAAGATCCAAATCAGACGGTTGTTGAGCATCAAAGGGGCATTGTGTAAGACTATTAATTCAATGGGCAGTGAGAATATCGATGATTGAGATTGGATCCATAGTAAGATCCAACAACTTTTGAGTGATGATATTTGTTCCATGAATCGTTAGCAAGCCTGTGCGTGAAACAAGGAAGAAATTTGGGACCAGTTGGAGGGATTTTCTTTTAAATCCAATTTTAATGGAAACCTGGAGCTGACTTGTTGAATACAATTTGGTTGAGAAAAAATTCTTGGTGCATGAGATGGAATATATAATGATTCCCAAATTATGTTGAAGTGGTGTGTGTGATGGATGGAGTATGAATAAGTGAGGCTATGAGGTTTGTACAGAAGCATGGAAGTGATGAAGATGATATGAAGTTTGATGACATAGAGGATGAAGCATGCTAGAGAGGTATTTTGAAGCAGAGTATTAATTATAATTTTTTTCAGGGTTGCAAGGTGGAGCAAGGAAGGGGATTGGTGTCTCGTAAAGGTTGGTGCCTATGAACAATAATTATGTGGGTTGGTGCCCATTGGCTGAGTTGGTGCTCAACAAGGGGATTAGTGTCCCCTACAGGTTGGTGCCTGCAAAGATTGTGGTAGATTGGTGTCTGTTGTAAGTTGGTCCTTACAAATTCTTATAAATAATTTTTTGTGGTTTTCTCCCATTTGGGTTTCCACGGTAAATCTATGTGTATTGTGTCTTGTATGATTTGACTATTCATCATTGACTACTGGTAAATAACAAATTTTGATTAAAAAAGGGTTGTGGTAAAAATTATCTTGTAATACTAATTCACCCCATCTCAGTATTCAAACAAGGGAAAATTAAGATAAATTCAAGGAAATGTCAAGAGTTATAAGAGGTCAAGTAATATTATATATTTTAATTGATGACTTTTATCTACTATGGAAAATAAATAATTTATTTTAAACGGCTCCTTTATATGACAAATACACATAGTTGGATATTGCTTATAGAAAGATGTTATCATACCAATATCCTTCAAATGAGGATTAGAACGTTCTCATTTAGTTTCTACAAGAACGAATCATTAAAATAACAAGAGGAAAGCTAGGAAATTCCATAAAGTAAGATCCAAATTTTGATTGCATCAAATGCTATATTTGTAAAGTCAAACTTATTTTTGTAATTTGGAGAGCTAAAAAATAGCCCCAAATAGACCATTTTTGTTATGGTAATATTTTGTATAAAAGAGTAAAAAATTGATGTTATAGAGGGATTTTTCCTATGGAAAGAAGATTGAATATTTTAATGAAAAGAACTTTTATTCTCATATCTTGAGAGATTCATGTTTTCATTTATTTTAGTATGTGTATTTCTAGTTTTCATGTTTTCTAGTGGTCCATACTATTTTCTTTAAAACATGTATTTGATGTTATAAGGGTAACAATTTTATTATCATACATTCTTATTTCATTCCTTTGAAATTATAAAATTGTTTAAAATATTGAAATCATGCCTTTCAAGCTCTAATCTAGGCTAGGGTAGTGAAATATAGTCTAGGAAAGGTAGGTTAGGTTTAGATATTCTAGTTTAGGATTATATAGGATAAGTTACTCTATCTTAGTGGAGACTATGGTAGGATATCTTGACAACAACAAATGAAAGTAGGGATGACCCATGATGAAATATTGGTGCACATATTATAGTAGTAAAATCACATCCATGACTAGGTGAAAGTCATGAGAACATTATACTATCTAAGTGATGATATAAGATAAGATAAGACAATTTTATTAATTTGAAACATAGTCACCACAAAAAGGTTGATAGGACTACTAAGTAAAATATTATGTATACATCCAAAACTAGGGGAAAGCACCGATGACCTTCATAGTTCACAAATTATGGACTAGGTAACATCTCGTAAATGACTACAAATTGTTGAGGTGATGAACATCTCATGAAATTTGGACTATGGATCTTATTTTCCATCCAAAAACAAAAACCCTTGATCTTTGAACAACGCAACCACACTTATTCACTTTGACGTTCCCTTTGCCTCACTTTGGGGGTATTCTAGTTACCACTATGTGGGATCATGCTAACTGAGAACCATTGATCTACCGCAATGTAAACAATAGGATCTGTGCTGATAAATACCACTGCGTGATCCTCCATAATTATATACCTATGCCATGTGAAGCTAAGCTAGTTTTGATACCAAAAATCATATTTTTCTAGCTAGCCTTAGGTAATTATTTGACAAAAAATATAAGCTTCACGAAGTGGATAAATTTTTAAACTTACATAATTATTTGGAAGAGAATACACTTATACAAAACTTGAATGGATTGTGGAAGGTTGGTCACATCTACAAAAAATAACTATAATGAGCTTTTAAAAATAATAAATAAATAAAATGGAGAAGGTATAAAAGTTAACATATAGATTACATACCTTGCACTTGTATGAAATCCACCTTCGGAAACATCATATCTCCTACGTTTTCTACTTATATTTGCTTGTGTTATCACTCTACAAAGTTCAATTGTTTCTGTAAGTTGATGTTTCCTCTTCAATCCAACCATTTTACACCTATAAAATGCTTGACCCATTTGCAAAAGAACATTTTACTAATTGGAAACCCCTCCTTTCTGTGTGTATCTATGGTACATGGTACAAGCTAGATTATATTATTTCTCCACACCCTGTGTACCTCGAATGGATAAGCTTCCATATTTTTCTACAAACCATGCGTCGTGTGCAAATAATTGATGATGCAAACACACATAGTTCAATATATCTTAGAATACAAAAAAAATGTACTGAATGAAGTTAATTTACAATAATAGTATGTAAAGTTAAGAGAAATACAAAATAAAGTACTAGCAGGACGAAAATTAATATGCATACCATATAATGTGTCACATGGTTTTCTCCTGAGTCTTCTTTCATTGCTCTTATGAAATTTGTAACAACTTTTTGAAAGGATGTTGCGTCACCTTCAATGAAGTTTTCCTGATCTATCAACAAAAATAAATATGAAAGTGACCTCCAAGCACATTTCTTCTTTCTAGTTTATTCACGACCTCCACTAGTGCAATCATCTTCTGCATCAATCAAGTCTTCATAAAATCCCAAACATCCCTGTCCACATTTATTTTCAACAAAATGACGTGCCTTGACACATGGCATTGATGGATTTTCTGGTAGATTACCTCTTTTACTTTACCTCTTAATATATTTTTCAATTTTAACATTTCCACATGCAAACCTTCTTTTGAAATAATTTGTTCAATTTCCTAAATCGATTTTTTACTTTCTTCTCGTGGGATTTTGTTCCAAGCAAACAAAATAAATAAATACAACATCTTGTAAACAATTCTTATGAATGCATGAAATATGCACATGTGTACCATAATCAAAGGTATATGTAGCATTACATCTACATTTGGATCATGTTGATCATGGTTAGGAGGAAGGTCTTGAGGACAACTCAAAATACCACTTTTCCAACTTTGATCTTTTTTTTTTATTGCATGCAATAAAAGAAAATGTATGTTTCATTTGCATCATGAGAAATGTTGTACATACACTTGAGAGTTTTTAAATTAGCTGCAAGATGTCATTTCACAAAATATGAACCATATCTTTCCACATGTAATTTTTCTCTTGCAGCATGTGAAGAGATAATTAATGGTATAGATATGTTTTTGAAAACAAATTTCGAGGACTCATGGGAATCCTTGCTGACATGAAAAATTTCCAACCAAAAAAGGTGATCTTCAGATTGAACTTGAAAATATTTATTACTTCTCTTATCAAGGTGTGGATATAACACATGATTCATTAACCTGATTGAATCTCTTTCATATTTTTCGTTGTTTACTAACTCCATTTCATACAATTTTAGGACAACAATGAACTTCCCACATGTCTCCTCAATAGAGATTTCATGTACCTCACCATCAAATATAATGCTCATTCTAAGTCACACCACAAGTTATTATTTTAAACTAATGCAATAATTTCACTTGATACTTTCTTTTTACTCTTACTTTCAATTTCATGCGCTACTTCTTATTGATATGCATCTCCCAATGAATCAATAATTTTTATGTTTCATCTAGTGCATTCTCTTTCTTCACATGAAAAGGGCGAGGAACAAAAATATTCTTAATGCCACCATTCAACATTCCTTATCTTAGAACTTTAAAAAGACTTGCATATGATTCCCTGTTGGTCCCTCTATCATCACAAACTCCTTGAACATCATTTACATCAATTTTAAGTTTGCAATTAGTTATTTAACTACTTATTTCCTCAAATCATAAAATTCTAGCTCTTTGAGCATTGCTTTAATGCCACTTTTCTTTAACATAGTTTTGCATAAATTCACAGAATCAACGGAAGTTGGATGTAATATGGTCTTCAACCCAAACACTCTTTTTCTAAAGGCACCTCCCCTCTTTTCCAAAAATGATATTTGTTTCATCTCTCTTGATATGAACCTCAACCACATTCAAGCAATTTTCTTTATCATAGAGAGTCTATTTTGGAGATGAGAGATATCCATTTTCAACTTCACAATTTCTTTTGATGAGTTTGATTTGTCTTCAAGAAATTTGTCCACATGTCTTTGACTCAATATTGTTATTGTTTGGGGTAAAATCATGAAGCTGGGTAACACTTTTGTGAGAATCGGGTCTCCAAAATTCCTCACGGCATTTTTTCGGCCGAACTCTTTTTTTTTTTCGGCCGAAAGAAATGATTTTTCATTTGAAACATTGTTCGGCCGAAAGTTTGCATGTCAAATCGAATGGTGCCCTGACGGTGCCCTCAATAGTTGCGTACAAGATTTTTCGGATGATTGTTTTACCTGCGGTAAGAATATTTCGACCGAAAGGTTTATTTTTAACGGAATCTGTTAAAAATAACCTTTCAATAGAACAAAAATACTTTTCGGCCGAAATGAAAACTAAAAATTGGGACTGTATTCAGAAACCAGAGAATTCCCCCAATATTACATGAACTTTGGAGGTTGCGGATTCCTGCAAATACTCAGAATTTGGTTTTGAAAATGACACCAACATTTCCAAAATTGAATCTACTTTCAATTCCTATAATTTTTTTTCATTTTCTTTATTTTTATCTAATTTTATTTAATATTTTAAAAAAATCACTGCATAATATTTTCAGCAGACATTATGATTCGGTGAAATGAAATATCGGTATCTCTAAAAATATACAGCGAAAAATTTAGAAAAAAATATATTCGTAATCCTTAAACTGTTCTTTTCAAAAGGATATATTTATATTTTAGTTTTAAGTAAAAATTAAGATAGATACAAGGTGTAGAAAAACATGTGTTTAAAATTTGCAACGTTTTCAGCTTGGTCAACTTCAAAAAATTCTAGAAATTATAATATTCATCCGTTAGATTCAAAAGTATAGTCATAATAAAATAGAGTCTTTGTAGATTGTTGCATTATATTTCATTTTTTAAAAACATAATTTTAATTATAGATATATTGCTGTAGAAAAACATTACTCATTATCATTCCTTTCATGTTTAAGGAACATACTGTTAAACAATTGTCAAATTGACATATCAAATTGTGATAAAAAAAATTGAAAAATAGTCATTGGAAAGCTAACAAAATTGTTCACAAGTTTTGTTTTTACTGTAAAGTGAAATTCTAAATAAAAAAAAATACTTGTGTGTGCCGTAAGTTGAAGAAATTGTGAAAATACAGTCTTTTTTCTCATAAAACAAGCAAAAGTGTAGCCCATCTTCATGATTTTACCCTTTGGTTAAATATCATGTTTTCATGATACTTAATCATATTTGAGTGATGGAGCTACTATAATTGGATATTAAGATCTTGAATTTTCTGTTCGAGGGAAATGTGGTTACCTTCCAAGTTTTTACAGTATCCTAGAAGACCATTATTTCCATGGCATAGAAATCAACATAGTCCTATTATTGTTTTGAAATCAGGATGAGAATTGGACACAGGGTCAATTGGATAGAGTTCTCCTTTTACCCAAAGATCCAAAATTTTATCTCTTGCTTCCCTTAATGCAATTTAATCAATGTTAGGGATCAATTTCTGATTTTGGTTTTGTATCAATGCCATATCCTTAGTTGAATTTATGAGGGTAACACGATGATAGTTTCTTACAACATATGTATGTGTTGGAGAGTCCTGCAAACAACCAATATTATAAAAATCAAATGTATTGGAAAATACCAAAATGAGAAAATCAAAGTTGCACTTCATAACAGTTTAAGAGATATTCTAAGGAAAAGCCAAATTTTTAGATATTGAGGCATACCTCAAAGTTGTCAGACATCTTTTAGAATATGGTACATTCAACCAATCTTCTACATTTTCATCTGAAAATAACATAAATTAAAAACCAATCAGTAGATATAAGGAATCTTGTAAAATATGGTACATCCAACTAGTCTTCTACATTTTCATATGAAGACAACATAAATTAAAAACAAGTAAGTAGAATATAAGAAACCAGCCTTACAACAATAAACAATCTTAAAAGTACTCTTCCAGACTAGGCATGTTTAATTTTCTATTTAGATGATGAACTTGAAGTGTATCCTTTTTGTATCTTTGATGAAATTGAAGTGTAATATTTGGCCCATCATGTATCCTTTTTGTTGGTGATGTTTAAGGTTTGTATCCTTTTGGTGCATGCTTCTGCATCGATGGATATAGAAGTGCTATTGGTGATCACAAACAAGTTTGAGTTAATCGTCCTTCTTTTTTGAAATCTATGTAAATATCTATTGATTCAACCTATGCCGCTTCATGCTAAAGTAGATATTTTTGAAAGTCTAGATAAATAACTCTCTCTTTTTAGCCAATATATCTCATTTTTTGAAATCTATGTAGATCTCTATTGATTCAACCTATGGTGCAACTCCTTTTTTAATACAAAAATAAATGTTCTTGTTAAAAAATGAAACAACCCAAGTATTTACTCAATATCTCGATACAAAACATGGTAAAAGGGGTAAAATGACCATAATATTATCCAATAGCATGCAAAACAATAAGGAAAGGAAGCTAGATATCTACAAAATTACTTAGAGCTATTCCGTCTTGTAGGTACAAGCCACTACCCAAAGTTTACAAAATGACTAGCAAGTGATAAAGAATGATAAATAATAATTGGGAGTGTATGTGCTACCTATTATAAAGGCCTAATCATGATAAAATTGGTAATAATGCTAAGAAATTCTAGCCCAAATTCAAACATGGAAAGACTAGAATTTTGCAAGTTCAAATTTCTCTAAGTCCAGGACAAGCACAATTTTTCACATGCAAATGAAAGAAACCCATAAACTTTAGGTTGAGGGAAAGTAGGATCATAAATGTTCTCATACTATGGTCATCACAACAATCCAACCAATCAACCAAGATTACAAATTAACAAGTAGGTGAAGTAAGTGAAATCATGGAATCAAAGAGGTTCCTTGGATGCTAAAGTAGATAAGGAATATTTTTTGGGCCTTGTTTTCTCTTTGTCTTCCCTAATTAGATCAAAAGACTCTACTAAGTCCAAGGATTGGACAACATCCTGGTCCAAGAGGAAATATAAGGATTTCTTGAAAAGAACAAACTTTTGGTGTAAATAGTGCAAAAAAATAAAAAACACTGCAAGCCTCAAGATGAACGAACATACATTTCAGAAGAAACATTCCCCATGTCAGATGATGATTTTAGAGATATCCAGTCGAACCCGTGAATGTTTTGAGACATTTTACAACAAAAACAACATACCTATCAGAAGAAACATGCCCTATATTTGATGGAATTTTAGATATATCTAGTCGAACCTGTGAATCTTTTGGGATAATTTACCTGAAAATGTCCAGAATAAATTCCAAATACTGCTTGACTTGGCCATATTTTGGTGAAAAACTACTCAAACCAATGCCTTCAATCCACATTTGGCGGAAATTGAGAAATAATTGCATGAGATATTTGCGAAAAAATTGATAACTTGAGAGGAGGGTTTCCAATTCAATGGAATTCACACCAATTTTTGTAAACAATGGCCAAGAAACTAGAGTTAAGAGGAGGCCCTTTGTATTGAATCACATTTTCCCCTTGGCCAAGGAGGAATTTGAAAAGTAAATGCATGATATATTTGAGGAAAAATTAAAAAAACGAGAGGAGGGTTTCCAAATCGATGTTGTTCGTGCCCATTTTTGTCAACAATAACCAATGAACCAGAATTGAGAGGAGGCCCTCTCGATTCAATCACATACGCCCCTCGACCAAGGTAGAATTTGAAAAATAAATGTATGAGATCTTCAAGGAAAAATTGAAAACCTGAGAGGAGGGTTTCCAATTCAATGAACCATACACGACTCCAAGGAGGCCCTTTAGATTCAATCACATTCTCCCCTCAGTCAATGGTCGACGAACCAGACTTAGTGAATCTTTTTAAAAAATATATAATTTGTATTTGACAACTTTATTTTAATCATATATAATTTTGAGTATGTATATAATAATAATAATAATAATAATAATAATAATAATAATAATAATAATATTTAATATATTTTTTTGGAAACTTTACACCTTGGATAGTTGGTCCAATAAATTTTAAGATGGTATTGTGTATTTAATATTATTTCCTTATTTTGGGGAAAACACTGCATCAAACATGGTGATCACAAATTGTTTTTCATGAAAAATATATATTTAATTTATCCTCGATAAAATTAAAATAACCATGGGAAGCTTCGCTAAAAGTGTAATATTAAAAAATAGTGTACATGGCATTATTTTATTAATTTCTTGATTTTTCCTTAGGAGGATACTTTTGAGTTGAAATTTCCTCTAATTTAGTGTAGAGTACTTGGGATCACATTTGGTCAATTAGAATTTTTTTTCCAAACCAAAGTGCCTTGGGTGGGTGGGGATTAAAAGACTTACTGGTTTTCGTTAAGGCACTTGCTGCAAAGTCTCTGTGGGTTTTTATGAATCAAGATAACCTTTGGAGGAGGATCTTGGTAGGAAAAAAAATAAAATCAGATTCTATTTTAGATTGGATCCGAAGGTAGAAAAAGTATACACATAATGTTTCCAATCAATGGTGGGATATTACTCTCGCCTTTCCTCTTATATGCCATTTCCTAGCTTAGAAATTTGGTCTAGGTTCTAAGGTGAGGATAGGATTAATGGAAACAATTGTAGGTTGTGGGGATATAATTTTTCTTCCTGATGCAATTGTGATGAAATTCTATAATACTGGTTGATGTATGTTAAATATCACAAGTGATGTCACTCACACTTGACAATGTGGAGCCACGGATGGTTGTGTGTGGAGGCTCTGGGTATCGATTTAAACTGGTCACAACATTATAATCAATTTGGAATTGAACTAAATAAGGTACATATTCATCTTTAGGTAGAATAATATGAATTGGATTGTTATTTCAATGCATCTATAGTCCATTACTTGGCCAAATTGGGATATTAGGCTTTGCAATTCTCAAATGACATTACAGTTTCATGGTGGTATTAAAAAATATGGAAATCAAAATTTCCTCTGAGGGGTATTCTATTTTTCCAGTTTGTGTTAAAGGGAATATTATTGAATTGGGAAAGAATGCAACAATGAAACAAACATGGGACATGCATTTTTTTTATTTATGCAAAAGATATGAAGAAACAAATACACACTTATTTTTGGAGTGTTGATTTACCTAACATATCTAGTCTAAGATTGAGCGCCAGTTATCTAAATGGAGCATTTTTGGGATATGGTATCATTGTAAATATTTTTTCATGAGTACTTCCTTCATCCCTCTTTGAAGGGTTATCATATCCTCCTAGTTTTGGTCGCTGGGGGGCTCTCGCTGGCTTCAAATGCAAGTATTTTTAATGACAAGTTTTCACTATTGTTCAAGGTTTCTCATTATTTTTTGGCTTTAATTCAATGTTACAATCCTACTCATCACATCAAGAAGCCCCGAATGATTGGAGAGATGGAAAAAAATAAAAATATTGATTGGGTTTTTTTGATGGGGATTTTCATGGTCTAGGTAGTTTGCTGGGACTTGGTTTTCTTCTCTACTTTTCAGGCTCTCACTATGTATCTGAAAAAGCTAATTTGGGTCCCAGAACAAATAATTTGGGTGAATTCAAAGAACTTTTTTCCGTTCTCAAGTGTGTAGTGGATATAAACGTTATTGAACTTTAGGTTTTAGGTGACTCAGAATTAACCATTGACTAGATGAAGGAGGACTTACATGTATTGAATTTGGTGCTTCAAAAAATTTCTCATCAACTGAAATCTATCTCTATTTTGTTTCAACAATTCAAGTTCCTCTCATGTCCTTATGGAATTAAATACTTCTACATATACTGTCTTTAAAGACGCCTTACTTTTGATTGTAAATCAACTAGTATTTGAATAATTCCTTGGTGGAATTTTGATCCACAAAAGAGAATGTTCCTTATCAGACTTCTAAACTCACTTAATTTTGCAGAAGACTCATGATTAGTATATACTGGAATGATGATTATATTTTTGGGAAGTTCTAGGTCTATGGAGGACTTTGTTTTGTCTTTTCTGATACGATCTCCATACACATTATAGGCCCCGATTTTAGATATTGGCACAAGTATGCACAATGTTGTTTTTTCATAAGTGCAAACACGCTTAAGGATTGTACCTTCCATTTCACTAAAATAAAAAGTATGCTTTTTTTGGGAAAATATATAATTTTATGGTTTTAAAAATCAAATTAATTTTTATTTGTTTTTTTG
>JASDQU010014484.1:146322-163351 GCA_032191745.1 Picea mariana
TCAATTTAGGAGTTGATTTTGAGATTTTGGTTGTAATGGTACCTATTGTTAAGGCTATGGTTTCAAACAAGTTACATTTTCAACTCCAAAAAGCCAAAAGTGCGTTGTAGTGCCACTTTTTGATTCCGGAAATTATTTGAGTATTTTGGTTGCAACAGTATTGGTTGTTAAGGCCATGGATTCAAACAAGTTTAATTTCAACCCCCTCACAAAAAAAAGGGACTTTTCAATTTAGAGGTTAACTTTAAGGTTTTTTTTACACACATTAAGGGTAATGATTTCAAGGGTTGTAATTTTGACTCTAAAAAACAAAAAGGTGCTACCGACAACACCACTTTTTGATTCAGTGGTGGATTTTGTTGTTTTTTACACAAAAATATGAGTTTTTAGGGCTAGAGTTCTCGTTTTGAGTTCATAGTTCTCATCAAGTATGTAACTTTGTTATTTCCATGAGAAGTAGTTGGAACTATTAAGAAAAATATCACTTGGAATATCCATATTAAAATATTTAGGAAATATGGATTCAAAGACAAAAGTTAACTTTTTGGATGGAAATCTCTTGAAAAATAGACAGTTAAAAAAATCGGCATTGAAAACAAACTTCAGATGTCAAAGTTATGTCCTTTTTAAGAGAGGCATAAAATGTAACGACAATGCCATGTGAGAGGTAGAGGTTGGTCCACATGGTGATGGATGCACAATGAGAATGTTAAGTAAAAAATAATTCACTTAATTCTTTAACTTTTCCTATAAGATCACTTTTTCAAATAACTTACTTATGGAGTGACCCACTTTTATAAAATATGTGAGAATCACTTTTACAATGAAGTTACTTTATAAATTAATTTTTCATTCAAAAAGTAGCTTGAAAAAAGGAATACTAAAGTTACTTTACGGTGATTCACTTTTATAATTTAAGCGAAATTCACTTTTATAATTTAAATGAAATTCACTTTACAATAAAGTTATGTGAAAACTTAATTTTGCATACATTTTTTCAAAAAGTAACTTAATAAAAATAAAGATTCAAGACCTCTTATTTAATAATGTAAATTTCAACCAAGTGAGATAATGCGAAATATATAGTAAATGTTTTGAAGAAAGGGGGGTGGGACCTTTTTTTTTTTAAACTCTTTTCCTTGAAGTGCGTGCTCACCCTCAAAACCCTTGTTTTTTCCTATAAAAAATTTCAACAAGACAACATGAAAAAAAAAGGTGAAATTTCATTTTTTTTCTTTTTCTTTTCTGAAACTTCACAAAAGTGGGGTTAGATCTTGGTTAGCCTTCCTGAAAAATGAAAATTTTCTTTATGTTTTTTATTTGTTGAGATCGCATAAAGCGTATAGTAAAGAGCATACACCAAAAATAAAACACATTTCTCTTTACATGACATAGAACATACATAGACAAAAAATAGTATAAAACCAAGAATATCAATAGTAAAACCGAAATATTAACTCAAAAATAATAATTTAAAAGACCTATTCAAACTTTATACCTCCAAATTTGACAAAAAAAGGAGTATCTTGGGAAAACAAAAACCTTTCCGGTTGAAATTAAAATTGTTTTTAATTGAAAGTAGTGCTATGGATGTAATGGAGAAACCAATTCAACTTAGAAATGCAAAAAAAAACATAAACCAAAAATATTTTGATGCTTGCAACAACGCAGGTTGAGGATATCGATCAACAACAAGAGCATGTGTTAATATTAGTTTTGATACCACACACATGGTATTTTCAAATAGGATAAATAAATTAAGAAAATGCACACAAAACCAAATTAAATATTAGTACACTAGTGTTTTATTTGGTTAAAATCCTCAAAGAGAAAAACAATCAACAACCCTAGCCAATGTGACCACTTGAGGCAATACAATAATGCAATTTTTTTTCGTACATAATAGTTTTTTATAATCAATCTTCAACAAACGACCCTCCGCGCTCTTTAAATAGAGATCATGGACCATTTGGGTGCTAAGCCATAGATCAATACAACCATTATAAATATTGAGGAGAATATGTGTTGTCAAATCAGTTTATGTCTACACCATATTGTGGCCATTGGATTACACAACTACAAATGCATACCAAAGAAAACACTTTTACCTAAAGACACATTAAACCAAGTTGATCTTAATTAAGTCCTAAGTTTCTAAGTATCCTAATGGTTTTGGAGGGAAAGAAAATAAACTAATTTTTTTAATTATATTTTTGACTTATCTCCTTATAAGTTTACTCAAATTTCATTTGTAGGCTCACAATGTATGTAGAATTAAAATCTTCATCCAATGAGTATCTACTCTACTTACTTTTGATATACCCACAGTGAGATAAAATGAAAATACATGAACAATTGTGTTTCCTTTTTATGGATATGGAATTAAATTGCACATCCAATGAGTACCCACCATATATACTTTTGATAGACACATTGTGCCTAACCTCCCATGCTTTTTTTTAATGTATTTCCAGTTAGGCATTCAGTTCATATTGGATTTCACATTGGGATTGGGATTAACATTATTTCTAGCGATATTGGTGCCCAGAACTATTAGTGGAGTCAATGCACTAGAGCTAAACGAGGATGGACACAATTTAGAAGAGCTTCAAATGGATGAGATCGAAGGTGAGATAGGAGGTGATGGAGGTTGGTTATGTTCAATTCTCACATGTTGCGTATGATAAATAACATGCCCAAGGGTACCAAGAAAATGATGAATTCCCCTAGGCCTACGAGAATTCCTTATGGAAATGGGAGGTACAATCTTGACTAAGTGCTAAATATCCCATGAAAAAATAATATATCCTAAAGAATAGATAAGGGTAAATTATAAAATAATTTAGTAAAAAAAAATACTAGATTGGAATTAATTGCAAGGTGGGTGCAATGTGTTCGAATAAATTAAAATACTGAGCTAATGAAACTCATTCTAGAAGGAAAAAGATCCACTAACTTGAAAGGCGGTATTACTCAAATAATCTAAAAGTAAAATAAATACTCTTTCAATCTTTTCTCAACGAATGGTAGTCAAGTCCAACATGAAAAATGAGTAAGGAACTGAATAAGGTCCTTATAAACACTCAAGTTGATGGGAGATTAGGTCCACCAGCCAAGTGAGTGAAGGTACAAAAAAGACAGTTACAGTGAAGGATACCAAGAGCAACTTCAACTGACCAAAAACTATATGTCTCAAGTTCCCTCCCTCCTACAAGAGCCATCAAAGTAGGAGCATAAATAAAATACACTAATATACTTCTCCACATATACATGCAACAAGTTACCTTACCTTCAAAATAAATTCAAATGGTTAGGCGATCTTTAGTATGAAAGAGCTAAGAGTCTTAATCAAACCTCTCAATGTGGGAAAATCCCACTTAAACAAAGTTCTACACAAGAAAGTGTGAATAAACAATCTCTGACTAATTTTTATTAAACACAATACTTGCTTTTATATATTTATATGAAAAAACCAAATTCAACATACTAAGGAGAGAAAAACTCTCAAGATCCAACATAGTAGGATCTAAGCACAATACACGGGATAGGTTGAGAAAAGATTTCAACTATTCCCATAAAGATCTCAACTATCCCATGATACTAGGAAACCAAAAATGATTCATCACTCTCACACTCATATTAGTTTCATCAAATATAAATGAAAAACACATGAGCAAAGACTAAGCTCCAAATATGTAAACTCAAACTATGTACTAAACTTTTAATCCCTATCACCGCTAGTCCCAACCTCAACATTATCCACTTCGAAGAGCATGCATGTTATCCATATTGGATAGAAATGATTTTTAAAGTACCCTAATGTAAATTATGTCTCAATGTGTAAGGTTGTGGTGAAGTATTTCAATGTTTATCCCCACAGCCCTATCCTAACTAAAAGATTGTTTTCGGTCTTCAAAAAAGTAATTCAGTTGGTTTGATTAAATTAACACTTTTAAGGTTGAACTTGTGTGCTATTTGTGAACTTGAGGTGTGTACAATAAATAATAAATATTGCATAAAATAAACTTTTAAACTAAAGATAGAAATAAATGTGTAAGGAAATGAAAAAGTACCAATGTCAAATACTAAAGAAGAGAGGTTATTTTTCTTTGAATGAAAATGAATCTTTTTCAATACACATTTTTTTTTTTGTAAGTCAATGATTTTATTACCTACTATAGAGTTCAAAAAAACATACTGTAGATAGGGTTGCCAAAAACCGAAAACCAACCCTGCTTCTGAGCGACTTAGAAACATATATTCCCCACAGAGTCTAAAGATAAGATTACATAAGATTCGAGTAAACAAAGAGGGAATAACTAAAACTATGAACAATACTAATTTGACTACTGTAACGATAAGAAAATTATAACTAAACATACAAACATAGAAGCATTTAGAGTGTGCTATCATGAGCTAGATCACTTGGAGAAGATGTGATTGGATCAACTATAGAAAGATGAATAGGAACCTAGAAGAGAACCACATATTGCACTAGAAGAACAAGCTCAATCTTCCAAGGGACTTGTTGTGCATTCAGGGCCATGAGTGTAGAGATTCTTTTATACATAATTTCCATATAGAATTGGAGGTACGATATTGTATTGCGGAGCCCAAAGATAAGACAGTACAAAATGCTCAGGGCCAGATTGACAAAATTCATGTTTATCATTGTGTTGGACTTGGTTTTTGGCCTTGCAACAACCCTAATTGTTTAAATTCCAAATACATTGCTTCTTGTTCCAATGATTGAAAAAAATTCCTTAAGGAAAAAAAATACTTTATTACATTACTTTTTAATTTAATTTTTTTTATTATAAGATAGAAAAAAAAAACTAAGAAAATGTAAAAAAATATTTACAGTGCTAGGGATTCTCTTGCATTAGACCCCCTATTCGAAAAATATGAGCATCTTGCTCACAAGGTCATTGATAAAATGACCACCAAATATATTTGTTTTCTTTTATTTATTTATTTTATTTTTCCTTCTCAGCCACACTCTATACCACTCATCATTCTTTCTTCTTTGATTTGTATCCTCCTTATTCCTCTATGAAATACACACCTCTGCAATATGCCATTGTAGGCAATCTATCACACCTCTGCAATATGCCATTGTAGGCAATCTATCACACTTACTCTCCATCTTGAAATCTTCTTTACCTAGTGTAATGCCACTTTTAATGTTACCAAGGCTTTTATCATTGCTAGATACCAATCTGTAACACACCTTTTACATAGCTCATACAAGTCTTATAGAAACAACATGTGTTTAAGCAAATAAATACATTTAAGCTCAGAGTAAACATACTATTTACTGCTATAATATACAATCAATAGCATTAACATTAAATTGATATGCACATCATAATACATGATAGTTATAATTACACAGAGATGCAAAATTGTGAATAAAACATCATCTGATACTTATCTTTGAAAACCTTGGCGATTCCACCAACCACATGCAGGCCTTCCACGAACTTCCCAGCCTTAGACCACACTACTCATCAGCTCAGTAGTGGGTCACCCCCGAGCTGGGACTAAGCTCCACCCCAAGGCAAGGAATCCTAGGCTAGGTTGAGGTTACAGGGAAAACAACACAGAAAGACTGGAAGGATTCTTCCCAGGATGCCATCTTATGCCCACTACTTCTAGACTCTCATTCCCCACATGCCTGTTCCACCTGAGAGTATACACCTTCACAAGCACAGTCCATCGGTGCTACACCTCCCTCTCTGGGTCTCGGCAACAGGCCAGATCAGGAAGTCTAAGAGCCCGAAACTGGTGCTGGACACTCTCTAGAAGAAACCACTTCCCAACAAACTCTCTCACCTAGAAAGAGTTGCTCACAGGCATGACAAACTGCCTCTTCCAACAACAGTCACCTCCCTCACCTAGAGAGAGGTCATACACATGCTCAATCACAACTTGCACTGGCCAACAAGCCACGCACAATCTAGCTCTACGTGGCCACCACAACCAACAGGGAATACAAACACGGGCTTCCCAAACAGGCTCAACAATGACGGCAAGGTCTCACGGTGATGGTTTTCAGGATTGCGTGACAAGCAATTCCCTTAGGGATTGACACAGACTCCATGGCTCAGAACGGAGCAGTTGAACCTGGCTTTTCAGAAACGAACACAGGCTTCCCAGCTCTCAGAAACACACGAGGTATTCTTGCAGAGGTTGGGTCGGTCGTACTATTCAGAGCTTCGTACACGCTTAGATAGTCGGTTGGAATGGAGGAGGGACCCCTCTCATAGCTCATATCGACAGTTTTATTTGCATGCACCAGGGTTGACACTTGTCACCCTTGGAACTGCATGCGTTCCATCAACATGCATCCCCTTTGCATGTTTTCCCTTGCCAGGAACTTAGGATAAAAGAAAACATAAAATGCACATGTTCTTTGGAATAATAATAAAATATTATTCCCAAGGCTTAAGCCTCTAGGCTTAGCCCCTAGGCTCAATACTTAGCCCCTTTTTCCCACCTCCCAGCCCCTAATTCCTTGCCCACTATGTGGAATCTCATTCCCCCATCACTCATTCATTGTGGTCGGTCTGCATGCGGTGGTGTTTATATTTTATTAATGTGCTGCATACATACAGGTACAAAATCAATCCCTTGGCCTCCAACCCTTAGGCACTCTGGCCTAACAATCACATAAGCCCACCGACTTATACAAACTTGGCTCACCAGCCTATAACACATATTTACAATTCATTTGATATATCAGATTTACAAGAGCTCAGTCTTGGGGACACTACAATCCCCTCCCCTTATTTCTGCACTGCCCTCAGTGCAACCTTACACTGTCTCTGCAAGCTTTTCAAAATTTTCAAAAAGATGCAGGTACTCTACCTGCATAGCATCTGCATGCTCCCATGTCGCATCCTCAGGACCGTACCAGGTCCACTGGACCTTTACAAGCTCTATAGCTCGATTTCGGAGTTGTTTTCTTTTCTTGTCCAATATGTGCATAGGATGCACTTGCAGGACACCTTCTGGTTCCACCTAAATCACATTATAATCGATAACATGATTAGCATCAGGTATATATTTATTAAGTAGTGAAACATGAAACACATTATGTACAATCATAGATGTAGGTAATGCAAGCATGTATGCAACTGGCCCAATCCTTTCTAGGATTTCAAACGACCCACAAAATCTCACTGCTAACTTGGCGCAACTTCCCAACTTCAGGGAACTCCTGTTAGTTTTCACTTTTAGGAAAACATGGTCACCCACTTTGAATTCTCTATGGGTTCTGTTATTATCAACATAACTTTTCAGCCTGTCCTGGGCAGCTTTTAGATTTTGTTTAATTCTTATCATTTGGTCTTCCATCTCTTTGAGAAACTCTGGCCCAACTACTGCTCTGTCATATGGATTATCCTAGCTCATTGGAGTGTTTCACTTTATTCCATAAAGTGCTTCAAATGGGCTCATCTTCAACGATGCATGATACCCATTATTGTAGGCGAATTCTACCAAATGCAGGTAGTCTTCCGACCTTGATGGTTTATCCATCACATACATTCTCAGTATGTCTTCTATTACTTTGTTCACTCTTTCTATTTGACCATCAGACTCAGGATGATACACTGTACTAAAGTTTAGATTCATTCTGAATCCCTTGAACAATCCTTTCCAGAAATTCGAGGTGAATTTCGGGTCCCTATCAGACACAATTGTCTTAGGAATTCTGTGCAAGCGTGCCACTTATTTTAAGAAGATATCAACAACATCTGCTGCCTTCTGAGTGGTTTTCAGTGGAATAAAATGGGCAGATTTTGTAAGCTTGTCCACCACCACCATGATTGAATCATGATGCTTGGTTGTTCTGGGCAATCCTGTGATAAAATCCATTGTCACCACTTCCCATTTCCACTCAGGAATGGGTAAAGGCTGCAGCAACCCTGCTGGGTACCTATGCTCAGCCTTAACTTTCAGGCACTCCATACATCTGGCGATGTATTCAGTGATTTCTTTCTTCAGACCCGGCCAAAAGTAATGGCTTTTGACTGTTGCCATAGTCTTATGATATCTAGGATGTCCAACATAAGCCACGTTATGCATTTCTTTTAGAATTGCCAGCTTCAATTCTCAGACATTGGGTACATACTCTCTATTTTTATACATAAGTAAGCCATCAGTTCCCAAGGTGTAATTTCCCTAGGTCTGTGGTCTCTCATGCTGCTGTAGCTTTGCTACCAGACCTTTGTACTGCAAATCAACATTTGCAGCTTCCAAAATTCTTTCCTTAATTTCAGTCCTATACATGCTAATGGATGTAGCATGTAATTCGTGCACTTTTCTGCTGAGTGCATCAACCACCTTATTTTCTTTCCCTTTGATATGCTTGATATCAAAGTCATATTCACACAGAAACTCCAGCCATATAGTTTG
Source organism: Picea mariana (assembly GCA_032191745.1). Classification (NCBI taxonomy): domain Eukaryota; kingdom Viridiplantae; phylum Streptophyta; class Pinopsida; order Pinales; family Pinaceae; genus Picea; species Picea mariana. The sequence goes on from JASDQU010014484.1 coordinate 154,744, forward strand.
CCTGGCATTTAAATTCAGCTGATCAAATAAATAATTCAGACCATTGTGGTCTATTCTCAATTCAAATCTCCTTCCCATGAGGTAATGTCTCCATTTCCTCAATGCGTGGACGATTGTTGCCAGCTCTAAATCATGAGCGACATAATTCCTTTCATGCTCTTTCTGCTTTCAGGACTCATAACAGATTACAAGTCTCTCTTAGATGAGAACTTCTCCCAACCCCTCCTTACACGCATCTATGCACACCACAAACTCCATATTTGGATCTGCAATCCTCAGGATTGGAGCGCTGGTTAACAACTACTTCAATAGTTGGAAACTGCTCTCACACTCTTCCATCCACTGAAACTTCTTCTCCTTCCTTTGAAAGGAAGTGATAAGGTGATCTATCTTTGAAAATCCGGCTATAAACCTTCTGTAGTAGCCTGCCAGACCCATAAAAGATCTAACTTCTTCCACATTCCTTGGAGCTGACCATTCTTGGATGGCCTCAACCTTTTCATGATCCACAACGATCCCCTCTTCTGAAATAATATGTCCCAAGTAATGGATCTGCCTTTGATAAAATGAGCACTTGCTCAGCTTGGCGTACAACTGGTGTTCTCTCAACACTTGCAGCACCATTCTCAGGTGTTTCTCATGCTCTTCCTCTGACTTGGAATACACCAAAATTTCATCCAGGAAGACTATGACAAACTTGTCCAAATAGTCCCTGAATACACCATTCATTAAGCACATGAAAACAACAGGTGCGTTTGACAATCCAAACGACACCATCGTGAACTCATAATGACTGTACCTTGTTCTAAAGGCGGTCTTGCTGATGTCCTCATACTTTATTCTCACTTGGTGATATCCTTATCGGAGATCTATCTTTGAAAATATTTTTACACCCTTCAACTGATCGAAAATATCCTCGATCCTCGACAGAGGATGCTTGTTCTTGACAGTTACCTTATTCAACTGCCGAAAATCAATGCACAACCTCAACGCTCCATCTTTCTTCTTCACGAATAGGACCGGGGCTCTCTAAGGTGACACGCTTGGGTGAATGTACCCCTTCTTCAAAATATCTTCAAGCTACAATTGCAACTCTTTCATCTCTGGCGTAATCACTCCATAAGAAGCGTTCAAAACTGGAGCTACTCCTGGCATCAAATTTATAGAAAAATCAATGTCTCTCTTCAGAGGTAGTCCAGGTACTTCCTGAAATATGTCCTTGAACTCTGTGAGTACTTCATGGTCTCCAATATTTGAGACTGCATCTCTGGATGCTTCTTCCACATGAGTTGCAAATAATTGACAACCTTTGCTGTAGCACTTCTTCAGTTGCATGGCTGAGATTTCTCTAATAGCCACAACTCTGGGAATTCCTTGGACTATTTTCTGATTTCCTTCTTCATCCAGGCATGTGAACTTCTTGTTACGACAGTCCAAAAGGGCATGGTGTTGGTCCAACTAGTCCATCCTAATTAAGCAGTCATAAGACCCTAAAGGCAGAATATTTAATTCAGCCTTAGTGCTCAATCCACCCATGTCCACTAAATAGGACTTAACCAATTCAATGACCTTCCTTTTGGTTCCTGTGGCCAACTGCACTAGCCAAGAGTTTTCATGTTTACTTCTTGATAAAAGAAAACTTTCCATCACCCTAGGATCTACATAACTATGGCTAGCCCCTGAATCAATTAAAATAATAAGTGGTCGGTTGTTAATCATACCTTCCACTTCAATCATGCGTGATTGAAATTCTGCTTTCTTGTTTTCCAGGGATACGTAGATCCTCAACATTCTACCACCCATATCCTCCACTATTTCAGCTTGCTGAACAGTATGAATAGTTCTCGCTTTACCATTTTTATGGGGACAATCTCTGTACTTGTGGTTTCCTTTACAACCCCAAAACTGAATGGGCATCTGTCTTTGTCTTTGTGCTCCCTCTCCAGTCATTCTCGGCTCTCTAAATGATGGCTATCCCTGAAGACTATTTCTGAAAAAGGAAGGCTTGTTTCCCTTCTGCCTTTGTTCCTTACTAAACTTCCTCTGATCATTCCAAGCCTTTCGAATGGTAGGGTTTTCTCTTTGCTATTCAAATAAGCATTTATCCCTTCTTATGGTTTCTTCCATAGTCTTAGGATCATCATACTGAATCTTGTCACCCATGGAAGGTGGCAGTCCACTCAAATATCTCTGAATCTTGATAGCCTCGTCTTTGATGAATGGAACATACTTCAGTAGTTCCAGAAAACTTCATTCGTACTCATCAATGGTCATGCTGCCTAGCTTGAGTTCGAAGAACTCCTTCATCTTTCTATCATAGTATCTTTTATTCAGGTATTTCTTATTGAAATACCTCTTAAACTCCTTCGAAGTGACATCTTTCTCTCTGATGCATTGCACTTGCACAAACTGATCCCACCACATGGATTCTTTTCCTTTTAGTTGATACATTGCAATTCTTCCTTCTGCATGGGAGGAATAATTCTATAGTTGGAAATATTTCTTCATGCCAAGCAACCATGTCTCAGCATCTTCCTCCTTCTTATGTTCTCCATCAAACGTTGGAGGCTTGATCTTGTTCATCTCCCCTTTCAATTCATCCTTTCCAGATTTTTGGTATTTTCTGGTAGGGGACAAGCTTGAATTACTGTGTGTTTCCCTACCATAATGCTTCGGGGAGAGATGGTAATGTCTACTACAACTCCTCGATATTCTTCTCCTCACAGAGGTCCTGACACTTCTTGATATTCTTGTGTGACTCTCTTTTTCCAATTTTTTTTTCTATTCTTTCTAGGCTCTTCAACATTTTTAAGTTGAATTCACCTTGCCGATCCCTGACTTTCATGAGATTTTGACTATCAGATCGAACTGCCTGGGTATATCTTTGCAATCCTTCAATGATTTTCATTATGTGACCTTCCTTGTATAATTCTAATTTTATAATAAAATTACAATAATCATAAACCAACGTGAGTGAGAAACATTTGACTTCACAACGTTTCCTGAGCTCTGTCATCTCTGCAAAATTTTTGGGACTTCATTTTTTGGGGTTTTTTTCCATGAGGATCCAACAGTTAAATCCTCGATAGTTCTTATGTCCTTTGAAAATTTTGGGACTTCGGGATTTTAGGGTTTCGAGACTTCGGGTATTCAGTACCCGGAAGTTCACTATGCAGTGACTTCTAACTCCTTGTCACTACAATCCCCGAAATCCAAAATTTCAGTTTCCTTGCTCTCCGGGCCCACAACACAACTGTCGCCCTTAAAACCTATTATGGTTCTTCAGTCTCCGATGGCTTCGGGACTTCGGGTTCTTGGTACCTGAGAGTTCACTATGCAGTGACTTCCAACTCCTTGTCACTACAATCCTTGAAATCCAAAATTTTGATTTACTTTATTCTCTGGGCCCACAGCATAGTTGTCTCCCTTAACCGCAGTGGCACATGGCACGTTCTGGAGGATCCATGTCTCCATCGGTGACATCTTTGGGTCTGACCGCTCTCACCTGTCTTTTCAATTTTATGGCACGTGGTACACATCCATGCACCCACATCCATTCCAAGAAAAAATCCTACGGTTAGGTCCCCTCTTATATCTACGGTGCAGATCTCTTCGGTGTTTTAGGGTTTCAGGCATCGGGAGTCCGTGTATCCCATATCTCGAACTTCTGTTTGCTGAAATCCCAAATTATGGTTTACTCCTCCACTGAATCGGATGGTCAACTCCCTTCCTACGATCTACGGTGTAGATCGTTTCAGGATTTTTCATTTCGGGTTTCGGAGGTGTTGACCTTCCTTACTTCCCATCTCTTGACTTTGCGAAATCCGAAAGGTTTTTGCGAATAACTTGAGCGCGACTCCGCTAGATCTAACGACTGAGCCTTCCTGCCAGATCTACAACGTAGATCTTCTTGGGTTTTTGGGTTTTTGGGAGTTCGCGTATCGCGATTCCCACTCTCCTGTGCAACTCCAAAGGGTTTTTAAACCCTGCGCACGTTTTCCCGATCTGACGGTCATGAGGGTTTGCTACTTCCATCCCAAATAGATCCTAAAGCTCCAACACTACTGGTGTGGAGTCCTCTCTCCCTGTGGCCATATACCACACCAGCTGCAGTTTCACAACACTGCTATACCTCCTGAGCTTATAGGAACGGTCAAGTAACTCCTTGACACTCCGGACCATACCAGGGTTTGAAATTGGTCCTCCAGACACAATTTCTCCTCTCACCCTCGGTCCAAAGACCACTTAACTGGCCCATCTAGGCTCAGTGTCGAAACCTTGTCTCTGATACCAAATTGTAACACCACTTTTTATGTTACCAAGGCTTTTATCGCTGCCAGATACCAATCTATAACACACCTTTTACATAGCTCATATAGGTCTTATAAAAACAACATGCGTTTAAGCAAAGAAATACATTTAAGCTCAGAGTAAACATACTATTTACTACTATAATATACGATCAATAGCATTAAAATTAAATTGATATGCACATTAGAATACATGATAGTTATAATTACACAGAGATGCATAATTATGAATAAAACATCATCTGATACTTATCTTTGAAAACCTTGGTGATTCCACCAACCACGTGTAAGCCTTCCACGAACCTCCCAGCCTTAGACCACACTGCTCGTTAGCTCAGTAGTGGGCCACCCCTGAGCTGGGACTAAGCTCCACCCCAAGGCGAGGAATCCTAGGCTAGGCTGAGGTTATAGGGAAAACAACATAGAAAGACTGGAAGGATTCTTCCCTGGATGTCATCTTATGCCCACTACTTCCAGACTCTCATTCCCCACATGCTTGTTATGCCCGGGAGTATACACATTCACAAGCACAGTCCATCGGCGCTACACCTCCCTCTCTGGGTCTCGGCAACAGGCCGGATCAGGAAGTCTCAGAGCCCGAAACTGGTGCTGAACACTCTCTGGAAGAAACCACTTCCCAACAAACTCTCTCACCTGGAAAGAGTTTCTCACAGGCCTGAAAACCTGCCTCTTCCAACAACAATCACCTCCCTCAATTGGAGAGAGGTCATACACAGGCTCAATCACAACTTGCACTGGCTAGCAAGCCACGCGCAGTCTAGCTTTGTGTGGCCACCACAACCAACTGAGAATACAGACATGGGATTCCTAGACAGGTTCAGTAATGATGACAAGGTCTCACAGTGATGGTTTTCGGGATTGCGTGACAAGCAATTCCCGCAAGGATCGACACAGACTCCATAGCTCAGAATGAAGCGGTTGAACTCAGCTTTTTAGAAATGAACACATGCTTCCTGACTCTCAGAAACACACAAGATATTCTTGCAGAGGTTGGGTCGGTCGTATTATTTAGAACTCTGTACATGCTCAGACAGTCGGTTGGAATGGAGGAGGGACCCCTCTCATGACTCATGTCAGCCTTTTTATTTTCATGCACCAAGGTTGACACTTGTCACCCTTGGAACTACATGCGTTCCATCAACATGCATCCCCTTTGCACGTTTTCCCTTGCTAGGAACTTAGGATAAAATAAAACATAAAATGCACATGTTCTTTGGAATAATAATAAAATATTATTCCCAAGGTTTAAGCCCCTACGCTCAACACTTAGCCCATTTTTCCCACCTCCCAGCCCCTAATTCCTTGCCCACTCCGTGGTAGCTCAGTCCCCCATCACTCATTCATCGTGGTTATTCTGCATGTGGTGGTGTTTATATTTTATTAATGTGCTGCATACATACAGGTACAAAATTAGGCCCTTGGCCTCCAACCCTTAGGCACTCTGGCCTAACAATCACATAAGCCCACCGGCTTATACAAACTTGGCTCACCAGCCTATAACACATATTTACAATTCATTTGATATATCAGATTTACAAGAGCTTGGTCTTGGGGACACTACACCTAGGGTCTATTCATCACCATCATCATAAAATAACTATCACTTTCTCCAACTCGTCCATCTCTGCCAATTGATGAAAATCTTTCCCAATGGGGTTTATTGCCCCAGATTTCTCCCTCTCAATGGTGCTTGCTTCCTCCCCATCCCCCCACTTCTACACCATTTCCATTGTCTCAACAACCTCAACCAATGCTTGTTTCTCAAGCATCTCCTTATTTTTATTTTCTTTCACAACAACAACTCCTCTACTACAATCATCATCAACTCGATGCGAATTTGCTTCATTTCCATTTTTTTGCATCAACTCTTTCTGTTAAAACTATTTCATCTTCTATTTGGCCTACTCCAATTTGTTTTATTTTGTTTCACATTTCTCCTGTTACCCATGATTTTGGTCATCTTGATGGTGTATTGACAATGGTGTACTCAGGCTCCTAACAAGAACTTTCTCCTGAGAAAAGTGGCATTTATTTCCTTCCAGAAAACATATTTTTGAAGAGAGTTCGGAGGTTGCTTATAGCCTAGGGTGCGACAATGACCCATTCTCGCAGGCCACCTTTAGCAAGGGTGTGAACTTCTCACACTGTGCTCTATACCTAGGGTGTGAACTTGTTCTCAAGCTTGGAAAAAGGAAGAAGTCTCGAGGGTTCTAGAAGGGAATCTTCTAGAAAATGGGTTGGCATTTGAATGGTTATCATTTTACTGGTTTCCCTGATTTGGTGGGATCATTCCCATCCATGTAACCATCTCATCCTCTCCTATATATTGATAGGATTCTCATGTAAAAGGTTAAGCAAGATTAATTGGAGAATTGGTGAAGGAATTGTGTGAAGAACCCAGCTTGAACAAGAGCTTGGAGACTCTAGCAAGTCTATCAAGAGGAATTGGATCTTCTTCATGCAAGGATCAAGCAAGTTTGTGTGTTGGAACCAAGAGTCACCGAAAGGATGCTTGCAACATCAAGGCGATCAGGTTTTATCTTCTAATTTCAATTAATATGATACAACGACATGTCCCTTTCCCATAAAGTCATTCTTACTTTATTGTGTAATTCCTTGATCATACACGTAAGTTGATGATTGAATATATTTTTCTATCTTCACTTTGGTTGGTTTGTGTTGTCTTGGTCTTGACCTCACGAGAGCACCAGAGCGAAGCGGGAGTAACAAAGACCCTAGGAAGTGATACAAAGGTATGCCATTTGTTCCTCCTTACTAGCTATTTCAATGGTCGTAACTTAGGGAAAGAGTCATGTCCTGTCCTATTTTGTTCTAGATCCAGGTGGATCTAGGGAGCTTTATTAGTGTCTGCACCTACCAGTTAGTCTGATAACAAAATTGGTGACTCCACTAGGGATGCAACCCATTTCTTCATGGTTTTTGGTGTTTTTCCTTGGCCATTTTCTCTTGCCTTACCTTTCTCCATTTCTATCAATCTCTGAGTCTTCAGGACACTCTGATAGACTCCCTGGGTCCAGAAGTCCCTTCAATTTTTTGTCTTTTTCCAAAATTTTTCCTAGTTTCAGGCCTTCTCGCACTGAACCCCACAGTGGCTTGCGAGAACACCTTGAGTTCATACTCTGCCTTTAAGTCCAGTGTGAGGTTCTCACATCCTGCTCAAAGGTAGCCTGCGAGAATGCTCCATTCTCACACTGTGTATTACTGATAGCCTGCACACCCTCTTTTAAAATTTTTGGATTTAAGGTTTTTGCATGCTCAGATGCCCAGATCAGTATAGGTGTCTGAAAAAAACTTCTTGGACCACTGGTTGATGTTTTCTTGACTTCGGATTTTGTGCACGATCAGTCTTCGGAAATCAAAGGCTCTTCATGTCCATTTTTTTCTCAACTCTCATCTCTTGAATTTTCTTAGCAAGGATATACTCTCTGATCCTGGAATCTGAGTAATTGTTTGGTTAGGAGCCGGTGATTGGTTTGAAAGTTGAGATTCCTTGTCTTTTTCATTTGCTCATTGTTTGGAAGATCATTGTTCTCATGCAATTGAAAAGACTTGTCTTGTCTACTTGTCATTTTTGTCTCCATTGAAAGATTGGTTTGGGTTTTTTTTTATTGCTTGTTCATTAGTTATTGTTTTTCCTTACTTCCACCACCTTGGTGTAGATCCTTTTTGAAAAGTAAAAAACATTTTTCTTTTAAAAGAATTTTTGTTTTGAAAATATTGAAAATCAATTGTTGAAATCGTTGAAAAAGAACAAATAGAGAATTGTCATTATTGCGTGATTCGTTGAGATTGCATTTTAAAGAAAATTGTGTATCGTAGTTCAAGATTGTTCCAGAACACTTCTCTTTCCCTCCCGTACATAGGATTCATCGAATGAACATTGATATATTTCATTCCTATCTATGCATTATTGGGTCAGAGTCTCACACAACACCAGTTTCATCTCTGTTTCGTTTGAGTAACAATAGCCCTTAATAACATTGCGCAATTTTAAAATTTAACTAGTAACTCTTTTCTAGGGCTCTATTACACCAACAATTAGCTAGGCTAGCACTTTGGAATAGGCAGAGAGATACACTCTCCAAAGCACAAAACACACAATAGCATCTTGTGTTAAGGAGTGTCAAATTCCATTTACAACATTTTGTCCTGGGAAGCCCTTCTCACACAAGGGTCAAACCCGAGGTCGCATTGATATTGACAAAGTTACTCACCTTGCTTTGTTGATATCGGTGTAGATATTGCATGTATTACAC
>JASDQU010014485.1:46875-58678 GCA_032191745.1 Picea mariana
TTTTTGTGTTTGTTTTTAACATTTGTATAGTTTTTTCCATAAAAAAAATTTTTACCTTTTTTATTTTTTTCTCATTTTATCTCACTTTATATATATATTTTTAATTTTTTTTTAATATAAATTTGATTTTTGTTTTTAAATTTCTTTTTTTTAATTTCAATTTTTTTCTTTTTCTTAGTCTTTTTAAGTTTTTAATTTATCAAAAAAAATTAAATTATATTTTTTTCTATATATTTAAAAACAGTGTTATTTAACTACAATGATTTTCTATATATTAAAGTAAAGGTTTAAAAACAGTGTTATTTAACTACAATGATTTTCTATATATTAAAGTAAAGGTTAAAAATGTGTTAAAAGTGATATTTTCCTTTATATTTAAAAAGTATGGAACCATAAATTAATTAAGGAGACACAATTATATGAAAAAAAATAATTTCAAAAAGTAAATGGTATACAACATTTTTAACATTGAAAGAATCATGGAAAAATGATTAAAACATCGTTGAACAAAAAATATAGGAAAAATAGAAAATAGATGAAAAAATTAGCATTTAAAAAAATGATTTGGATACACTATGGATAATAAGATTTAAAATATCAAAAAACAACCTAAAAAGGGAGGGAGGGAGGTGCTACCGGTAGCACAACTTTTCAAAATGAGGTAAAAATTGTGACCCCCCAAAAAAACGAGAATTGTTCTCGTTAAGTTGGTAACTACGTTTGATGCCACAACATAGTCTTTTCTCTAGACACTGTAGGATTTTTTTTCTTTTCAGCTCCAATATCAGGAACAATGGAACTATTCCACCCATCACTAATAACGATTCCTTGTTGCTTATACATAGTTCCAATATGAACTCCCTTTAGCAGCACCATTGCTCCTTGAACCATCCTGCATGTTTACTTCTTAAACATTGTTTTTACCCCTACATCATCCATTTTTATCACATAAATCAAATTTATGGCCAATCTTAGGATGTTCATAACACTAGGGAATGTTCTAATCCTTCCATCCATGAGCTTCAACTTGACTTTTCCTTGTTCTATGATTTTGGTTGTCGAGTCATCACCTAGAAAAAAATCACCTCCATCATACCTTTCATATTCATAGAACCAGTCCATGTGAGGAGTCATATGAAAGGATGCAATTGATTCAACCAACCATGCCTCATGATCTACATGTGTGCTTGAAGAAGCCAAGTACACATTCCCTCCTTCTTTTGTGGAGGCTTTTTCTTCTATAGAAGGAGCAAAATCAAATCCCTTCCCTCTCTCAACACTTTTGGATCTACATTGCTTCTTGTAGTGCCCTTTTTTTCCACATCTCTAGCATACATTTACAAAATTTCCAGGATATTTATATATACCCTTAGATTTAGATCTCCCGCTTGAAGACTTAGATATATTTCTTTCCTAGGAGTGTCCTATTGCAACCATGTTGTTGTGCTCTATCCTTCCATGTTCTTCTGCGTCATATCCTTTGACAATAAGGATGAGTCCACATAATCAAAACTTAAAATAGTTGTATTACTACCTATGGCCACAACCATACTATCCCATGAGTCTGGTAAAGAAAAAAAATAAACCAGTACATTTTTCTTCATCAGAAATATTAATATCAATCGATAATAATTAACTTATCATTGTATTGAAGCAGTTTAGATGCTCTATCAACGAGTCTCCATCTTTCATCCTTTGGTTATACAACTTCTTCCGTAGGAACAATTTGCTTATCGGGGACTTAGATTGATACAAATTCCCCAACTTATTCCATAAAGCCTTGGTCATAGCTTCCACTGACACAATCAGTAACACTAAATCTGAGAGACACAATTGGATTGTGCTCTCTGCCTTCTGATACAACTTTTCCCAATCTTCTAAAGAAATTCTTGTAGGGGTAGTACCTGTATCCAAAATGATTCATTGATATTTTTCCACCAACATATATTCCATCTTCATCTTCCACAACTCAAAACCTTTCCCATTAAATTTATCGATCTCTATTTTTGAACTGCTCGCCATTTCTTTTCACATGAAGAATCAATATTGTTGATCTCCCACTATAACAAGGCTTATCACAGACCCGATCCAAACCCATGACCACAAAGGTGTACCCCTGAAGCCAATAATTTCTCTGATACCAAATGTATATTTTAACCTTGTACAATTAATTACTGCAATCAAATTCTTAATAAAAATAGAAAAGACACAATGGCACACACACACATTACAAAAATATTTTTACCCTGGAAACCCAAACCGAGAAAACTAGCAACCTATTTAGAGTTGCACCTCTAATATTCTATTCATTGTCTTCATTTTTTACTATACAATACATATATATGATCTCGTGGCATCCAAAACCCCTAATTCATTGACCTAGATTAGTCAACAAGACTAATTCCTTAATCAAAATTAGAAAACCATCAATGAAAACCGTGTGTCCAAAAACCGCCAAAAACAAATGCAAAAAATGCTAAAAAACAATTTTGGGGGCATTGTCTCTAGACATGGGGGATCTTCCCCCTTATGAACCCCCTGAGTAGGAGGGGATAAATCCCCCAATATAATCCCCCCCCTCGTGTGCTAGGCACAACGAAAATACTATATCTAGTCATGCAAAGAATATAACACATACCCAACATGTTTCACTAAGTGTATTCTTCCATCCATATTGCTCCGTTCCTATGAGATGTGCGTAAAAATATCTTTGGTGAGTAGTCATATATCTGTAATATGCCAATACAAATAAAAATATGTGACTGTAACATAAGAATTTAGAAGTGGAAATTGCATCAGGTTTAATTTTGATTGGTTGTCAACAAATTCATTCCCTTGTCAAATGAAATTGATTTTCCCTTTGAAGAATCTGGACCTTGTCATAGTAATGTGAGAATAGAGAATCAGATTGTATGTTTTCCTTATGGCTATAAATATTGTAAAATGTTGTATAAATGCATTGTTGAATAGAAGTAGAGGATAAAAGGATTAATGAGCACCATTGATATATTTATGTTGATGTTAAACTAAGACATATTCAAACCAAAGTAAGGAGACATATGATTATCTGAAACAAATTTATTTTTTCTGTCATATGTATGAAAAGTAAAATTTTCTATCACTTGCACCATTTTGGTATCAGAGAAGGAGTTATTTCCTGTAATATAAATGGAAGGTTTTATTTGTCAAGAGATGGAATTTAGAATTCGTGGAAGAGGCCGAGGTTGAGGAAGACCAGTCGTGAATGTAGAGTTACTTGAATAGGTGAGAAGTCTTCAAGTGCCTCTAGAATCCATGGATACTTCTCAACAACATGATGTTGACATAGGATATGTTAGTGATAGAGAAAAAGAACCAGAATAAGAAGTTGAGCTTGTTGAAGAGGGTGCAGAGATAAGAGTGCTCAGATAAGTTTTAAGGGATATTTATAGACCCAGAATATAGGTTCATACATACAAAGGAAATTTGAATGATGAGGAGCTGGTTGATTGGGTGAGCGCCATGGAAAAGTACTTTGACTATGAATAAGTTGATGAAGAGAAGAGATTCAAATTTGCAATGACGGGAATGAGAGGTCATGTAGCTCTTTGGTGGGATGGTGTGCAGGTTGAGAGGAAAAACAAAGGAAAGGTGAAGATTACAAAATGGAATAGGATGGTCACCAAGATAAAAGATAATTTTTTACCTAACGACCATCATATTTATTTATTAAGGAAAATGCATAATTTAAAACAAATATTGATGTTTGTTAGAGAGTTTACCAAAGAATTTTATAAAGTAAATATTAGAGTTGGATATGTCAGAGATACCCCTGAAAACGTTTCTAGGTATATCAATGAATTAAGGCTTAATATTCAATATGACATAATTTTTTTATCTCCAAACACAGTGGAATATGCATAACAATTTGCTTTGAAGGTTGAAGAAAATTTGACTAGAAGACAAAGTCACTAAGGAAGGAGTTGATGTATAGTCAAAGGTCGAGGGAAGTAGGTTGGAGAGGATAAGTTCTCATCTCGGAAAGAGGATACCGGTAGCTCAAACCAACAAAGGCAATCTTTCAAAGGAAGTGATTCTAGAAGAGGAATACCTCACCTAATAGGTAGAGGTAGAGGTAGAGAACCTTCAAATGTTTTAAGTGGGGTAAATTTGGACATAGATCATTAGAGTGTCTGGAGAATGAGGCCTCGGGGAAAAGGGGTGCACATATAGGTCAGGATGAGGAAGGAGATAACGAGACACCCAAATGTGAGAATGCACTAGAGACCAACAAGGAATTATTGATGAGGAGAGTCTTGTTGAAGCCGGCTAAAGAGATCAAAGAACCATCACAGAAAAAATTTGTATTCAGTACTGTCTGCAAGGTAAAAGGAAAGTCTTGTAAGGTTTTAATTCACAGTGGTAGAAGTAACAATTTAGTATCCACGGAGGTGGTTGAAAAATTGGGTTTGAAAAATACTATACACCCTACTCCATATAAGGTGTCTTGGTTGCATAAAGTACATAAGATTTTGGTCAATGAATAGTGTGAAGGAGAATTGCATATTGGCACCTACAAAGACAAGATATTGTGTGACATCATGCCCATGGATTTATGTCACATTTTGTTGGGCAAACCCTTGTAGTACGACAAAAATGAAATGCATGACAGAAGGAGAAATATTTACACCTGTGTGAAAGATGGGAACAATAATACACTCATACCAATGAAGGAATAAGGAGTCACGGAACATGACAATCCTAAAGTGTTGATGGTTAGTGGAAAACGATTTTTGCAACAAATTAAAGAAGAAGAGGTAAACTTTTCTTTTATTGGAAAGAAAAAATTAGTTCGTACAAGCACACATTTAATGAATCTGCATGTAGAAATTCAGAAGATGTTAGATGAATTTGTTGACATAGTTGTAGATGAATTACCTAATGAATTAACACCAAGCATAATTCATCATATTGATTTGATTCCCAGAAAAATCTTGTCAGACAAGGAAACATATAGGATGACACCTAAAGAGAATGATGAGATAAAAATGTAGGCATAGGAGTTGCTAGACAAAAGGTTTACTAAAGAAATTTTATTCCCATGTGTTGTGCCCATAGTATTATTTTTGAAGAAGGATGGAGGATGGAGAATGTGCATTGATTCTCAATCCATAAAGAAGATTACAATCAAGCATATATTTCCATTACCTTGTATGGATTATTTAAGTGGTGCAAAGTATTTTTCAAAGATAGATATGAAGAGTGGTTATCATCAGATTAGGATACGAAGGGGAGATGAGTGGGAAACTTCTTTTAAGACTAAAGATGAACTATATAAGTGGTTTTTCATGCATTTTGGTTTTAAAAATGCACCTAGTACATTTATGATATTAATTAATGAAGTTCTTAAAGAATTCATTGGAAAATTTGTCATTGTTTATTTGGATGAAATTTTGATCTACAATTATTCAAGAGGAGAGCATCTCACACATTTGAAATTAGTCTTGAATAAATTACAACAAGAAAAACTTCTTATAAATATGAAAAAGTGTTCATCCATGAAGGAAGAGATGATTTACTTAGTATTTTTCATATCTTTAGATGGGTTGAAGATGGACCTTGAAAAAGTTAAGGCTATCACTAAATGGAATTCTCCAAGAAATATGTATGAGGTAACAACCTTTCATGGATTAGAAAGTTTTTACTGAAAATTAATTAGAAATTTTAGTGGTATATGTGTTCCAATTGTCGAAACCATTAAAAAGGAACATCAACCATTCAAGTGGATAGTAGCAGCTGAAAAATGATTCACATTATTAAAGGAAAATATCAATGAGAAACTGATTTTATCTCTTCCATTTTTTCATAAACTATTTCAAGTTAAGTGTGATTCAAGTGGGATGGCCATTGGTGTCATTCTCAGTCAAGATGAGAAGCTTATTTCCTATTTCAGTGAGAAACTTAATGAAGCCAAACATAAGTATTGTTCCTATAATAAGGATTTTTATGCAATGATACAAGATTTGAAGAAATGGAGACATTATCTCATGCCCAAGGAGTTTATTTTATATACTGAGAATCATGCTTTGCAATTTATCACTAAATAGGAAAATTTGAATCAGAGACACGCCAAATGGATAGAATTTATGAAAAATTTTAGTTTTTTTCTTAAGAATATCAGTGGACACACTGACAAAATTCTAGATGCTTTGAGCATAATATGTTTGGTATTGCAGAAATTCCAAGCAACTATTATGGGATTTGAATATCTCAAGGAAATGTACAAAGAAGATCCATATTTCAAGGAGGCTTATGAAGCATGTGAGAATCTAGTATGCAAATATATAAGTCCTTGGATGGAGTATATGCTACAAGAGGGGTTATTGTTCAAAGGAATTCAACTATGTATCCCAAAGTGTTCAATGAGGGACAATCTGTTACAAGAGAAACATAGCAGAAGATTGGCTTGTCATTTTGGACATGATAAGACCTATGCTCAGTTGATTTTCTTTTATTTTTGGCTAGGTATGAGGTATGATGTTAAGAAGTTTGTGGAGAAATGTAGAATTTCCAGTATGCAGAAGGAAGACATCATAACACAAGTTTGTATCAACCAATTCCAATACCAAGTAGACCATGGGATGTCTTATGGATTTTGTCTTGGGATTTCCTAGAAATCAAAGAGGCAATGATTCCATTTATTTATTTATTTTTGATTGATTTTCTAAAATGACACATTTTGTACCTTGTTATAAAACAAGTGATTCAAATAATATTGGAATTTTGTTTTAAAATAAGATATAAGGCTACAAGGTCTCCCCAAGAGTATAGTTTCAGACATGGATACCAGGTTTGTTGGACACTTTTGGAGGAAATTATGGAAAAATTTGAGAACTAATATTTGTTTCATATCAACCTATCATCCACAAACATATGGATAGATTGGAGTTGTTAACATGAGCTTGGGAAACATATTCAGAAGTTTGGTAAGTGAGCACCCAAACAGTGGCATCAATCTCTTCCAAAAGTTGAATTTGCATGCAATGACTCATCTAACATAAGCACAAGGTTGATTCTATTTCAAATTGTGTATGGTATTCACCTAAGAGGCATTTATGATCTTAGAAATATATCAAAAGTAGAGTTAAGGAGTGTTGATCATGAATACTTTGCTACAACCATGCAGTCATTGCATGAGCAGGTTAAAGAGTAGTTATAGGAAAGAAGAAATAGGTACAAGAAGAAAGAATATTTGACGAGAAGACAAGTAAAATATTTGAGCTTCCAACTGATATTGGAATCTCACCCATCTTCAATGTTGCATATTTGTATCATTACAAAGAAGAAGAAGAAGAAAAGTTAGCAAATGAACTTGATGGTGGTAAGGTTGAACTAGTTTAGTGGTGAGGTAGTTACATACGATAGAGAAGTTACAGATGGATAAGATCTTGTACAATAAAGTGTTTAAGAAAAAAAATAACAAAGGAATACAATGCATATATGGTTAAATGGAAGAATCATGCAATGGAAGATTTTTTTTTCCTTGGAAAAAGTAGTTGCCATGCGATTTAGTGTTGAATCAAAGGAAACTTTCCAATACATATAAGCTCGAAGCCATTACAACAAACTCATTATGAGCTTTATTCATGTCATTTATGGGAATTGAACCTGGGTGGGGAGGATAATAATGATTCCTCACAACCATCCAAGGTAAACCTAATTCATAGTCATCCAGTGGAAGATGCTACATGGATGACTTCCAAAATCATATAGAAAAATGAAAACAATGTTTAAGACCTCATGGATAGGAGCCTATAGAAGGTTGAGAAGGTCAAACCAATTTACTAAGAGAGTGAGTTCCCTTAAGCATAGAATTGGCTCACGAAAGAAAGGATTTTTCCCACCAAATCTCTAATCATTGTTTTTAAGCAAATTGATAGGTAGCAGTTGTAGAGTTGAATTGTTTTTTTCTTAAAATAATGGATTTGATCCATCCTTTGTGGATCTAGATCTGGATCTTGATCAAAGTATTTTTTGTTTATTTTGTCTTTTTTTAATTACATTTTAAAGGTTTTTTTAATGATTCTTTTGTAAAATATATATATAATATTTTTTAAATTATTGTTTTTGGAGGAAAATTTTAATTTTTTTTTGTTTCTTTTTAGTTATTTTTCTTTTTCACATTGTTTTTTAATCCTTTTTTTTTTAATTGAATTTATAATATATATTTTTTAAATGTGTTTTTTGGTCATTTAAAAAAAATATTTATTTGTGAAGACTTTGTTCTTTCTATTTATTTCTTTTTTAATGTAAATTAAAAAAATAAAAAATAAAATTTGTAAATAAATTTTCAAGGGACCATTTGGAGTCCAATTTTGGGTTGTTTATTTACATAGGGTTTTGTTGTCAATATCAAAATTTCAATTAGGTCGTAAATAGCTATGATTTTCACGTTTAGGAAAAACAATTTTTTTTACGTAGCATCACTTTCTGATTTAGGTGTTGATTTTAAGGTTTTTCTGATCTACTGTCTGAGTTTCGAAGGCCATGTTCAAAAAATTTTGTAATTGTGACCATGTTTAAAAAAATGGTGCAACCAGTAGCACCACTTTTTGATTTGGGGGTTGATTTTCATGTTTTTTACGCAAAAATATGGGTTTTACGGGCTAGAGTTCTTGTTTTGAGGTCACAGTTCTCATTACGTCGATAACTATGTTCATGTCTCTCATGAAGCGATATTGAACATTAATATGTTTTGTATTTGAGTTATAAGCTAGGTTATTTTCCAGGAATATTTCACTCTGATTGTCACAATCTATCCTTACATCTTGTTGTACCAACCCAATACCTGAACACAATCTCTTTAACCATACTGCTTCCTTGCTTGCATGATTGTCTACCATGTATTTAGCTTCTGTAGTTGAGAGTTCCACTACAGACTACCTTTTTCTCATCCAACCGATTTGTCCTCCCAAATGTTTAAACACATACCCACTCGTAGATCTTTTGCAATCCATATATCTATCCTAGTTTACATCAACAAAGCCATGTATGTCCAACAATACTTTGTCCAATCCCAGTCTTCCTTGGTAGCACAATCCATAACTAGTAGTGCCACACAAATACCTGAAAACCATATATACTACTATCCAATGCTCCTTCCCTAGTTTTGACATATACTTGCTCAAAAATCCCACTACATGTGTAATGTCTGGTCTAGTATACCATTGCATATCATCAAACTATCAACCACACTTGCATATGGAACGAAGAACATGTCCTCTTCCTCTTCTTGTGACTTGGGATGTTGATCCATAGATAACTATACACTTACAAGAATAGGGACATTGACCGATTTACATTCCTACATATAAACCTCTATAATATTTTCTCAACATATTTCCTTTGATTTAACCAAAGTTTCATGTTTTCCGGATCTCTTTTAACTTCCATGCCCTGAATGAAATTTGCAGCACCAAGATCCTTCATGTCAAATATAGAGGACAATTGATTTTTGACATCCTGGATAATCTCTTTGTCATTTCCTATCAACAACATATCATCCACATATAAGAAAAAATAAATAAGATGATATCGATTAATTTGAAATACACACAATGATCATCTTTTCTCCTTATGATTCCAAACCCCAACATATAAGTATCAAATTTTGGATACCACATCCTTGGTGATTTATTTAAACCATACAAAGATTTTTTCATTATGCATATTGACTCTTTATTTCCCTTCACATCAAAGCCTTCTGGCCGCTTCATGTAGATTTATTTTTCCAAATCCCCGTGTAGAAATGTTGTCTTCACATCCATATGTTCTACATTAACATAAAATGCAATAACAACAAATAAAATAAATTTAATTGAAGTTAACTTGGAAAGAGGAGAAAAAATCTCACCACAGTCAATTCCCTTTACCCGGGAATAACCTTTTGCTACTAACCGAGTTTTTGTTTCTCCACTTTTCCTTCAACATTCAGCTTCTTCTTAAACATTCATTTTATACCAATGTAATTTCTTCGAGTCGCAAAACTCCACTAGATCCCTTGCCTTATTCTTGTCCAAGGCTATCATTTTTTCAACCATGGTCTTTTTCCATAGTTTTACAACCTATGAAGCCACTGCCTCCCTAATAGTTCTAGAATCATCATCAATAATATACAAAGCAAAAATTGAATGAAAATCAGGTGGAGTATACCTTTCCAGTTTCCTTCTTTCCTAAACCAATATCCTCAACACTAGAGCCTAGGGATCTTCTTCTTCTGATTCCTATTCTTCTACAGAGTCTTATTCATTATCCTTAAACTCAAATTCTTTTTTCTCTGGTTCTTCCTTCCTTAGTAGGACTTTATGTTTGACAACATATTTGATTTCTCTAAATACCACATCTTGACTATACAATACCTTCTTATTTTCTAGGATCCAAAGATTATAACCTTTCAGACCATGTGTATACCCAATAAAGATACACTTTTCATCTCTTTTATCTATCTTACTCATGTTTTTCTTTGGAATTTGAACATAGGCATCACATCTAAATACCATAAGATGTGAGAGAGAGGGTTTCTTACCAGTCCATACCTCATGTGGAGTCTTGTCATCCGATTCTAATGAGAGTAACATGCAATACCCACTACCTCTGCCAAAAATTCATGTCCTAACCTGACACCACTAAGAATACACCTTGTTTTTTCCATCAACGTCATGTTCATCCTTTCTGCAACCCCATTGTATTGAGGTGTATATGGAGTAGTCTTCTGCCTTGCTATACTTCACTTCATATAGAATTCTTCAAATCAATTTTTGCATAATTCCCCAGTATTATCTGTCCTCGACACCTTAATTATCTTCTCTCTCCAATCCTCCACAATAACCTTAAACTCTTTAAACCTGTAAAAGAATTCAAATTTCTTCCTCGAGAAATAAATCCAAGTATTCCTCAAGAAGTCATCTATAAATTAGACATAGTACACATATTTTCCCAGTGATGGAACCGAAACATGTCAAAACACATCATTATGCAGCAATTGTAAAATTTCTTCTACCCTCGTTGCACTAGAGGGTAATCTTACTCGATTCTACTTCCCATATACACCATGTTCATAGAAATCAAAATCCAGAGAGTAGTTAAACATACCTTCAACCATACTTTTACCGTGTAGTAGTGGAAGTACCTTCTCTCCAATATGCCCCAGTATTTGATAACACAGTTATCGACTTAACGATAACTATGACCTCAAAACGACAATATCCCTTAAAACTCATATTTTTGTATAAAAAACATGAAAATCAACCCCCAAATCAAAAAGTGGTGCTACTAGTACCACCATTTTTTCTAACTGGGTCAAAATTACAACTTTTTTCAAGCATGGCCTTAAAACATCAAATTGTTGCTCAGAAAAACCTTAAAATCAACCCCCAAATCAAAACATGGTTCTACTTGTAGCACCATTTTTCTAACCGGGTCAAAATTACAACTTATTTCAAGCATGGCCTTAAAAAATCAAATAGGTGCTCAAAAAAACCTTAAAATCAACACCTAAATAAAATAGTGACGCTACCTAAAGTAAAATGTTATTTTTAAAGGTTAAAATTATATCTAATTACGACCTAATTGAAATTATGGCCTTGACAAAAAATCCGTATGCAAATTAAAAACCCAAAATTGGATCATAAATGTTGACTTAATTTATTTGCTAACATTTTAATTTTTTTTTAATTCTCATTAAAAAATAAATAAAGAGAGAGGAGAAGATCATCACAATTTTTTTTAAATGAAGAAAAAAACACATTTAAAAAATATATTAAAA
>JASDQU010014485.1:75320-86637 GCA_032191745.1 Picea mariana
TGTAATTTATCAATTTTTATTGAATCTTATTCTCACAAATCAATTGAAATGTCAATATGAGAATAAGACAAAGTTGTAAAAACTTAAGAGTCATTTAGGGTTCCTTGTAACACCCCATTTATAATATTTTGGAATTGTAATGTAATTTTACATATATTTTATATAGGTTGGTGAGATGGATTATATGGTCGAGGGCAAGTCTATGTATATTGTATATCAAAGTTATTAATAAAAACACATCGTTGGTTGAGATATGAGAGGGATGATAACATTGGGGGGCATCAATCCACAAGAGAGAAATGGATTATTCCATTGGTCAAGCCAACCTGATGGTCGATTGACTCAACTATCTAGTCAACTAGCTGGACTGTCTGGTCAATTGGCTAGATTTCCTAGTCAAAGGTAGTTTTCGTCAACTAACTTATCACAGTGGTCGACCAAATTCTAAACTGGTATTATTTTAAATTAAATTCTATATGAGAGAGGGGCGTAAGGGGGTCTAGAGGGGTGTAAGGGGGGTTGGAGGGGAAAAAATATGATATATATTATTTTATTGTAAACCCAAGTTTGTTTACCTTAAAGTATGATAAAGGAAAAATTATTATGGGGATGTGTGCCAAGGAGCTAGGTGGAGTTCCTTGGGTGCCAAGTGGAAAGTTAAACACATCCATATTCATTCCTTGAGTTTGGGGAGTTTGATGATCATTCTACATACACATTTCTTTTAACATTTTTCACTCTTTGGTCATGTAGGGAGTTCACCATTAACCTGTACCAAATTAGACTATCATTCCTATGATGTAAGGCTAGGGATGTTTGTCACATATATCTGATATGAAATTGCTTATAGGCATGAGCATGGGATTATTGTGATTGATAATTCATGGATAGATAAATTTTATGGAGCCCCTATCGTTGAGATTCCTATACAAACTGCACTAGATCCCTAGAGCTGGTGATAATTTCTTAAGGGACTACATGGAAAAGAAAGGGATTCCATCTTGGGGTGGTGCAGGTTGGGGAAGAGAGTGGGGTGGTGGAAAAGATTGTAGGAGTTTGTATATTGTTATTTGTTGGGCATTTCTCTATGTGAGGAATTTTAACTAGCCATAGGAGTCATTTATCCTTGTAGACTCATAGCCCCAACTCAAGGGGTGGCTTGCTACTAAGATAACTACAACAACATATTTGTAATGTCCCCATTTTGGGACATTATAACTTTCCAGAGTGATATGCCTATTAGAGTAGCCAGATAGGGGTGACAGAGAGTTTGGGAGATATTGAGGGGTTTTATTGGGCCCAACTTGCATCGTTCATCATCAGGATCCATTCCGCACAACTTGGCTTTGGTTTCGTTGCATTCTGACGATTTCCGTAATTTTGAGTTATTATGGGTCATATCTTAATTAAATTCACTAACAAGGTCATAATGGGCATATTACTTGGAGACACCTCTTAGTGTAATAGCTCATCGGAATTGAGAAGAAGAGAACTACACGATAATATGATGACAAGTGACTTTCAATGGCCAGAGAAGCCATAAGGATGGATAAATCACTTTCTAGAGGTAAAATGGTTAATTAATTAATTAATTAAGTGATTTAATCAAGGAATAATAAAATAAAATAAAAGTCACTTGGAGGGAAAAGGTTAACAACGAATTAGGGTTTCAGCAGTGAATTAAGGTTTATAAAATCTATAACAGAAGGGTCAGCGACCTAATTCATCATTATGCAGATTATGACTTGTCATTGAGGAGAGAGGCGCATCTCAGGAGAGATAGTTCAGTGGATTCCAGGAGGAAGACACAAGTTGGCTGATTTTGGTGTTGAGAGACACACCCTAGTCACCGGGAAGATTATTCAGGTCTTCCATCATTCTTCAGCAGCAATTACACAGTGTTCAACAACAAGGGCGCATTCATCCAGAGTGAGGGTGCAACTTCTGAGAGGGTTTTTACTCGAATTATCCCATCCAGGGAGAATTCCAAGATTTCCCTTTGACCCATTTGAGAGGAGGGAAAGGTGCATATTTTTCCTAGTTTCCCATCATATTCCGATGGAGGAATCGACTGGGACGCATTTTCCAGACTTGGACGTGCGACACTTTTGGCTGGCACATTTGGGGTTCTAGAGCGAGCATCAGAACAAATTCAGGGAAACCCTTCTGACCCATTTCCCAGTAGACCAAGGTGATTATTTTGAGACATATCTCATCTGATTCTAACGCTAGAATCACTAGGATACATTTTTTCATAAGAAGAGGGGCGCATTCCCCCAGGGGTATCCATCCGGGGTCCAGATTCATCAACAGAGGGGTCTGACAGATACCAGTACTGAGGACTAGAGAAAGGCACATCATTTGGGACAGTTTCTAGGCCATTCCTAGAAGTTTATCTCCCAGTGTAAACTTTCCATACTTCCAACAGTTACCGTGAGAGCTTCCATAGTCCCAATGCATCCATTGATTCCGCGGTGCTCCCATATTACGGGTATTATATTTTAGTTGCTTATTTGTATTCCGACTGAGATCCTTTGTCTACTGATATATTCAAGTATTGTCAATTTATTCAGCCGCATTTTGCCATTTTGTAATCCACAGAGATATCATAATACAAACTTTGCAGTCCTTTGTCGCGTTTATTATTTGTATGATCATTTATATGATGTAAACATTTGATCCTACATACATATTAGTAGCTTTTCCTAGAATAGCCAAGTTAGGAACATTACAGTGGTATCAAATCTATATTCCTGCCACCCTGTGACTAAATTCGATGAGTTCAACTAGTGACCCAGAAGGCAGAGAGGATGTGGGGAGACAGATATGAGAAGCTAGAGGACACTGGTAAGGCACCCATGGACCCAGAGGCAACCTTCATGTAGGTACTCAACAATTTGGTAGTCAGTCAACAGACCATGACACTATCTTTGGCATAGTTGGCTGATAGATTAGCTGTAGTGGACACCTCGGGCACACCAGGCTGACATGCATTACATGGGAACTCAAGGGCAGACAATAGACCCCAGACACCTACTCGCACATACACATATTCGAGTTGGATTCCCAGACCATGTTTCCCTAGTTTTCAGAGGGCACCACGAGAAACAACACAACAGTCGTTAGCATACAGGTTGCCCAATCAGGCGGAAGACATTGAAGAGTACAAGAGGGAGTATGCAGCGTTGGGTCATGACTTCCATCGTGACATGACATTGGTTGAGTACTATGGGCTTAGGGGCATGAACCATCCCAAAGAAACTCAGAGAGGAGTACAAAAATAGTAACAGGGGCATAACATAGATCTCATCCAGAAAGTTGGTAAACTCACCATACCTTCTTTTGACGGATCGTCCAAATGTCATGTCAGAGATGGGGTACAAAATCTAGACATGTACTACAAGCTAAACTAGATGACCGAGACAGAGGCTAGTGACTCTTGTGCATTTGAGGGACAGTTGGATGGACAAGATGATAGCACATGTCCTTCATCTTCCCCATCAGGCAATGTTGAGGATTCAACAGTTCAGCATAATGGTGACACTTGAGACGATTCATATGTGTTGGAACTTAGACATGATGAGGTTAGGAGGTTGAATGACCTACCTATGAGTGTAGACATGGCTTCCAAGAAGTCATATATGGAGGATGATGAGCTTCCTATGATGAGAAAGCCACATTTTTCATCTTCTCAGTCACCTATGCTAGCCACGACACATGAGGATATCAATGGCATTCATGATATGGTAGAGGAGCCTTGTGTGGGGATTGTACACAAGGGATGTATGGAAATACATACCCAGGAGGAGAGGTATGGCTTGGAGATATTTGACCTTACACATACCTATTAGTATGAGGAGAGTGAGTCACCACTCTTGGAGATTCCATTGATGGATCAGGTTGTGGGGACCGACATCTTGTTGGGACAGTTACTTCCAGGATCGATCTACAGTGATGAGGATGCACTCCTTATTGGATGGGATGACCATAGCCCATGTCTGGACACATATGTGTGGGGTCCAGGCGTAGATCATATTAGTAGGGTGAGTGCACAGGAGGATACAACTGCCCATATAGGATACAATGTGATTCATATGGGGGTAGTAGTTGGTGATGGTGTGCAGTGCAATATAGGAGAAATCAGTAGAATAGTGGACAATGGGCAGTTCAGTGTCTTATATTTTGAGGAGTGTGTTGTTGGGGATTCTAATGTTGACACTAGTAGTAAGGGGCATGAGGTAGAACCTTAGCGGGACTATGATCAGGAGTCACGACACTGGACGAGACAATTGAGAGTCAGTGAGGACATGATCATGTCATCCACTCAATGCATTGATGATACACATGCATTAATGGCAGGTTATTGTTGGAGGACCTCTATGGCACATGATAGTTCAGATAGGGGACTAGCCATTGATGACTTCCATACACTCATGGAGAGAGTGACTGTGATGAGGGTCGACTACCAAAAGTTATTTATGGATAGAGATTACCTATTAGAGATTGGCAAGAAGTATCATAGGGAACTGAGGGAGCATGAGCTTGAGGTGGAATGAATCACTCATGAGTTGGTGAGCACACAAGGATTCTTGGAAGGCACACATACAACCCTTCAAGAATCAGAGTCCAGATTAGATGAGCTCCTTGAGGAGACTGATTAGAGATACACTATATATATATCGATAGAGAGTTAGATATGATCCTCAATTACATTGCTGGAGGATATCCTATTGTCACAGGGGCCACCATTCATGGGTAGTTTTGATACAATCGTTCATACACATACACATGAGGATTCCAGAGCCAGGGGAAATTACAAGGACACTTTCATTTGTGTTCCAGGATTGGTTGATATCCACACAGAGGTTGATCTGTTAGTACACCTTGGACATGTGATGATGAGAGAGATGTACAGCGGGATTCATGAGGACGCATTGGATGGAAGGGAGGAGACACACTTAGTGGAGCATGGAGATTCCTCTCCCTTGCAGCAACACATAGTTCTGGGAGATCACCTTCACAGTAGAAACAACTATCTGAGTGATGATGGAGGGAGAGTGATTGACCAACAGTTTGTGGAGTTATCTACTATTGTACCCGATAGTTGGAGTTTAGGCGATCATTCACCATGGGTGCTAGTGGATGAGATTTTGGTCCAATCCTGGGGATTGACCAAAGCATATGATACTTTCCATTCCTACAATTGGGTGCAGATATTTATGATAGCCTTTTCCAACACTTTTATCATTGATAGTAGCACAGAGGGAGCTAGACAGTGGCAGGGGACATGGAGATTTGGTAGGATGAGACCACCTGATAGGAGTGTCTTGATTTCATACATCAGGATAGGGGTGGATCATCAGGGGCGGATAGTTGAGGTCCTAGGCATGATGGAGAGTATCCTAGGAAATGGGATAGAGGATGTATCAGAGGTTGCTACATATTTAGACTCTCATTGGGATGAGGGTGGAGGGATTTCGACAGTTACCAGTAGGGCACATCAACAGTTAGCGGGGATTGGAAGTGATGAGCTTCCAAATTTGACATGGGATCCGGGAGTCCATTGGGTCGATAGTTTGTTTCATATTATGAGGATCCATGCATGGAGGGTCCAGTATGGATACTTTGAGCAGACAGTCATGATCAGAGTAGAGAAACATCAGCATGATGGTCCCTGTCACAGACTAGCATGGGACCCTGGGATTATAGGGCTGGGCATTTCATTGACTTATGGATATGAGTGGATCTTTGTAGGGGGAGTCAATTTGACTTTCCAGGGAGCTTTAGTATTGGGGGGAGCATGTCACTTGTTGGTGATTCGTTGAGGTCTTGTAGTACCTCACTATGGCAACAACATGTTCAGCTGGTGGAAGTCGTGTTGGGGTTGGTATGGTCTTGGAGGACAGACTCATTTCAGGTTGAGACCAGGTGCTATTTGTAGGAGACTCATAGTATTTCTAGGTTACCAGACTATATTTCACGAGGCATTGCAGTTCACATTCAAATATGGGATCCAGGGATTGGAGTGCTCGGTAGTTCTGCATTTGATGGAGTTGAGTTTCGAGTAGAGTGGTTTCTCGGGGAGTTGACTGAGATTCCTTGGCCATTGATCATTCTACTCATCAGGAGCATGTGGGTGTCATGCGTGGTGAGCACTTGGAAAGGCCAGATATTGACGGAAGTATACACTGTGACACATAGGTGTATATGGGACCCCGGTATCATATTTAGTTGGATTCATTTATTGCTTGAGGACAAGCAATTTTTCGGTAGGGAGGACTGTAATGTCCCCATTTTGGGACATTATAACTTTACAGAGTGTTATGCCTACTAGACTAGCCAAATATGGGTGACAGAGAGTTCATGAGATATTGAGGGGTTTTATTGGGCCCGACTTGCATCTTTCATCATTAGGATCCATTCCGCACAACTTGGCTTTGGTTCTGTTGCATTCCGACGATTTCCATAATTTTGAGTTATTATGTGTCATATCTTAATTAAATTCACTAAGAAGGTCATAATGGGCCTAGGAATTTAATAGGTTTCTCAAAATTGGGAAGAAGAGAACTACAGGATAAGATGATGAGAAGTGACTTTCAGTGGCCGGAGAATCCATAAGGATGGATAAATCACTTTCTAGAGGTAAAATGGTTAACTAATTAATTAATTAAGTGATTTAATCAAGGAATAATAAAATAAAGTAAAATCCACTTGGAGGGAAAATCTCAACAACGAATTAGGGTTTCAGCAGTGAATTAGGGTTTAGAAAAGCTACAAGAGAAGGGTCAATGACCTTATTCATAATTATGCAGATTATGACTTGTCATTGAGGAGAGAGGTGCATCTCAAGAGAGATAGTTCAGTGGATTCCAGGAGGAAGACACCAGTTGGTTGATTTCAGTGTTGAGAGACACACCCTAGTCACCGGGAAGATCATTCAAGTCTTCCATCATTTTTCAGCAGCAGTTACACAGTGTTCAACAGCAAGGGCGCATTCATCCAGAGTGAGGGCGGAGCTTCTGAGAGGGTTTTTAGTCAACTTATCCCATCCAGGGAGAATTCAGAGATTTCCCTCCGACCCATTTGAGAGGAGGGAAAGGAGAATCTTTTTCCTGGTTCCTCATCAGATTCCAATGGAGGAATCAACTAGGACGCATTTTTCAAACTTGGACATGTGACACTTTTTGCGGGCACATTTGGGGTTCCAGAGCGAGTATCAAACCAGATTCAGGTAAACCCTTTCGACCCATTTCCCAGTAGACCAAGGCAGTCTTTTTGAGACATATCTCATCCAATTTTGACGGTGGAATCACTAGGACACATTTTGCCAGAAGAAGAGGGGTGCATTCCCTCAGGGGCTAGATTCATCAGGAGAGGGGTCCGAAAGATACCAGTACTGAGGACTAGAGTAGGGTGCATCATTTGGGATAGTTTCTAGGCCATTCTGAGAAGTATAGCTCCCAGGGTGAACTTTCCAGACTTCTAGCAGTTACCATCAGATCTTCCATAGTCCCAACGCATCCATTGATTCCGCAGTGCTCCCATATTCTGGGTATTATCTTTTAGTTGCTTATTTGTATTCCAGCTAAGATCCTGTGTCTATTAATATAGTCAAGTATTGTCAGTTTATTCAGCCGAATTCGGTCATTTTGTAATCCACAGAGATATCATAATAAAAACTTTGCAGCCCTTTGTCGCGTTTATTATTTGTATGATCATTTATATGTTTCAAACCTTTGATCCTACACACACATTAGAATAATTTCCTATACTAGACAAATCAGGAACATTACAAGATCCTACGGTTAGGAGGAACATCCTTCGTACATAACTAGTCTGTGACAGTTATTCATAATATATGTGTTATGTTTTTTGTGATTATTATTTGTGTTATTCTATGTAATTTATTGTTAAAGATGCTATGATTGTTAATATATGACATTATATTATAATTTTATGTTGTTACCTTTGAATTCCATGATATTTCTTGTCATATTTCATATAGATTCATTAAAGAGCATAGAGACATATTTTGGAGTATGCCAACAAGCTATTTGAGAAAATTACTTTGGTGAAATTGTGTGAAAATGAACCAAACAATCCCAATTTCTGTGGGAAATCTATGAAAAACAATTGATTTAGGCATGCCAAATGATATGTTTCATTTTTCTACCAGTTCAAATTCCTCGTTGAATTTTCTTTGCAGTTGACTGATGTGTTTCTTTGGTCAACCCAACCCGATAACCGATTGGATCAACTACCTAGTCAACTTGTCTTTGCAGACAATTGATGTGTTTATTTGGTTGACCTGACTCAACGTTCAAATAGCTCGACTTCCTAATCAACTTGTCTTTGCAGTTGATTGACATGTTTCTTTGGTTGACTTGACCTGACGATTGATTGAATTGACTACCTAGTTGACTTGTCTTTGCAGTCAAATGACGTATTTCTTTTGTTGACCCAACTCAATAGTCGACCGACATAATTTCCTATTTGACTGGCATATTCCATTGGCTAACTTGGTTGAATGCCTATTCAACTGACATATTATAGTGGTTGACTGCCTCGCTTAGTCGGTTTCTTGGCCCAGTGGATTAGTTGACTCGACCCTTCAACAAGTACAATTATTTGAAAGATGGTCTAGAGGATAATATTTCTAAGGTTTCAAGAGATGGAATACTTCATAATTGTTCTTCAAAGATTGATATGAGAACCATGTCGACAAAGATCTGGTTTTATAAAAAAAAAACGTATGGAGCCAAAAACTTGTTTTGGCCATAACAAGAGAAAACATGATCTTATTTAGGTGAAATTTTAGGGTTTGTGATGTGGGATTTCAAAAGAGAGGGATTCGGTAAATCCCACTCACAATATAAGTTCATGTACACACAAAGAACTTATACAAACTCACACTAAATTGTTATTAATCAAATGAAAATATTAAATAGTTTTACAACCTCAATAAAATAAGTTTGAAAAAATATCTCTAGATCCTACAAACTAGGATCTAAAGACAATGCAAGATATAGGTTGAGAAAATATATCAACTATGCCCATAAATATATCAACTATCCCATAAGAACAAGAAACTGAAAAGGATTCGAGAAACAAATCCACAATAACAATCTCCTAATCATAATAACTGGAGATGACAATACATATGGAAATCATAGGGATTATAATCGATATCATTCCTTTGGACCAAAGAAGCATTGGCCTCAAATTCTCTCAGGACAAAAATAAAACATTATTTTTATAGTAGATGTTGCACTAGCATGATGCAATGGTTGATGTTGCCGAGTGATATGGAAGACTGTAAGTATTATTTTGGCAGAGTGTACTTAAGGGAAATTATTGGTTCCAAAGTATTTTTTTTAAGTATTATGGAAGACTATACTTAAGGGAAATTATGCCTATGGACTTTTCAGTTTCTATTTTTAAGTTGTTATGATATATGACTCTAGTTTTGATTGATTTGAACGTTACAGTGTTCCATACACATGTTAGGAATGTAGATTTTTTCTTATTGAAATAAAAGTTCATGATTTTTTCCTACAAACACACAACACACACACACACACACCTATATATGGATGCATATATGTGTGTGTATTTGTGTGCATCCACACATAACATAGTTACAAACTTAATGAGAATTGTGACCTCAAAACGAGAACTTTGGCCCAAAACCCCCATATTTTTGCATAAAAAACATCAAAATCAACCCCCAAATCAAAATGTGGTGCTACTGGTAGCACCATTTTTTTAAACGGGGTCAAAATTACAACCTTTTTCAAACATGGACTTAAAAAATGAGACAGTAGCTTAAAAAAACCTTAAAATCAACACCTCAAAAAGAAGATGTTTTTGAATTATTTTTTCTTTTCAAAACATTAAATTTGAGATCATTTGAAATAGTATTTTTATCACTTGGTACCATTAAAACCAAAACCTCAAAATTAACCTTCAAATTGAAAAGTATTGCTGCCAATAGCACCCATTCTAAAAATTGGGGTATGAAAATGAGACATTTTCATAATGTGGTAAAAGAGCTCATCATTACTGTAAATAAAATCAACCCTTAAATGTTTATTTTTTAAATCCTATTATCACGCAAAGCACAAGGTAATACATAATGCCATGAAAATATCACAATATACTTTAAAAATTCAACGTCACTTTTTAATAATTTTTTTACTTATAATAATAAAAAAATAAATACAAGTTACATTGAATGAAACATAAATAAATTTTTAAAAGTATTGTTATATTGTCCATATTCAAAACATATGAGCTACGAAATTTTATTATATTATCCATAATAAAAAACATATCATTCATAAAACATAAGAAAAAATTCACAACTTCATGTAAGATCATATGTAAGTGAACAATGTTCATTTCTAGTTACCATACAAGCATCATATGGATAAAAAATGCATAAAATGTTTCATACACTTATTCAGATTGACTCATGCTTTATGAAATACCATCAGAGTCTACATTGTCTTCAGATGAATGATTGGATAAAGATGTAGATGATCCATACTCTTCTATATTGTCGATGAATGCACCATCTGAGTCTACATGCATGCCCAACATGTCATACGTCGAATTCCTTTTAGATCTATGACTAGGTTCATCAGACTCCCATCTTGCATTTATTTATTGTGGCAACAACCTCTTGATAATATATGTTGTCTTGGAGCAAAGAGTTCCTCTCTTTGTCAAATTGAAGTCATAAACAAGTATGTCAACATCATTTAATTTTAAGAGTTTAGTGCGATGATGAGTTGTATTTTGACCCTTTCTTTTTCTCTTTCTATTAACATGTTTCTCAACCACCATCTTTGGCTTGTACACACCATTGAATGGGTGTGTACTTGTTGCATACCAATTCACTTCAATTTCAATAACATCATCATTTTCTTTCTCAATCATTATAACCTTTCCAATCCAGAACGGATAACCATGTGGATCTTCAGTCACTAAAACTGCAATCATTCTACCCTCCTTAATATCTTATACTGAACCCCCTGTAAAGGTTTTCCATGGATTCATGTTGTGCATGTGACCTTCATGAACCAATATACATTTCTCTTTCCTCTCCTTCTGTAAACTCAATAGCACCTTAAGATTCTTGTTGAACTTCAACAATGTTTGTTTCTCCATATTTGTTTGGCATGTTTTTTGGTCAATGAAATGGAGTCCTATACATTGTATCTTCATTTGTTGAGCTTGAAATTATGTCACTTTGACTATTGAAAAAAGACTCCCACCAAACAAAATCATCAACATCAAAGTACTCATATGTATC